>JAGKTI010009892.1:0-29768 GCA_018397915.1 Birgus latro
GAGTGTAAATCCCAGTCTTCTGGTAATGGAGAGTGTAAATCCCAGTCATCTGGTAATGGGGAGTGTAAATCCCAATCATCTGGTAATGGGGAGTGTATAGATGACATAGAGGCAAGACTTGGTTCAGACAGTGAGTTACATGGCCTCTACTTCTCATTTGAGGGAGTTCCGGATCAAGAAAGCTGGTTTCAGACATACCAGAGACTAATTGATGGTGTTTCAGAGAATGTATTCTTCTATGAAGAAGACCCTCTTAGATTTGTATTACCCTATGAAATGCCAAAGGAATATGTGAGGGATTTTCTCTGTTATAAAAAAGGTTTACTTTCTAAAAAGAAGAACGATCTTGCAGACCTGGTCAGAAAATCCCCCAGATGCCATCCCTCTACCCTGGCCCTATTCTCTGATATAATCCCCACAAAAAAGACGAGGAATGTAAAACAGAGTAGATCAACCCCAGTAAAGATAGATGAGGCTTCTTCTGATGGGACGAGCACCCCAGGAGCTGACTCCACCAGGATGCAGCCTCCCGATTCTTTTGAATCTAGTGAGGAACTTGCTATATTAGCAATGCACATTGACCATGTAATGAAAACTGAAATTGGAATAGAGAATGAGAAGACAGCGAGCAGTCCGACTGAGGAGTGTAAGGAAAGTGAAGAGCATGATTTGAAAAAGACTCCTCCAAAGAAGCGAGGAAAGAAAAAGAGGCTCATGTCAGTGACAAAACCCGAGAAAGCTGGGGACGCAAGTACTAAGGAAGTGAAACTGTTTGAAAGTCCCTTTGCACATGAGGTGGACCCAGTGTTTATTGCTGGATTGTGTGATGACATGAAAGATTTCCTAATACCTGAAAACATATTGGCCAGAGAAGCATCAGAGGTGATTGAAGATTCCTTTTTTTGTGTTTGCACGGACAGAGCCTCTTGTGATGAGTTTTCTAGTGCTGACGATAACACAGAGGCAAGCTCGGAGTGCGTGTCTCTGTGTGACTCTGAAACTATTGATGGCTCTATAGTTAGTGAACCTAAACGTACCCGTAGTGCTAAAAAACGTAGGAAGAATTTGACTGGCTGGCCCAAAACGCAAAAGAAAAAGAAGCCTGTGCCCTCGCATACATCAGACGATAATGACAGTGCTATCGGGTGGGATGATATTGAACCAAAGAAGCCAGGGTGCTGGAAGAAGCATGAATTCAGCCTCCTGGAACAAACCACAAGTGAGAAATTGGCGGCACTGGCAGCCTGTGACCGAAGGGCCTCGCCACGGAAAAAGGCCTCTGTGTTGTATATGGACACATGGCCAGTTAGATTTCGAACGCATAAATAGAAGTTGTTAAAAATAAAAGTATACTGAAGCATGAAGTGAATGTAGTGGGTTCGAGTGTTGTATGAAGTGTTTATACATATTTATTATACAAAGTGTATGGTATGATTGGTGAAATTGTTCATTTTTTTAAAAGTTGGAACCAAGGAGTCTCAGGATAGCTCTGTAAGAAGTTGTGTTATGAAATCTTTGTATAGCGGATTTTTCCCTCCCCCCCCTCTTTTCGTGGGACAATTATGATTTGAATGATTGATTTTGAATGCTTGGTTCATACACAAATATAATAAAGAGTAATTTCTCTGAATTCCTGCAACAAAATACAAAGTTATCAGCTTAATTAAGTAAATAGTTTTGCTCTATTTATTTTGTAATACATTAGGCAAAGGAATGAATGTTTACAGTATCAGTTATAAATACAGTATGTGATTATAATTTGGTATGATTTTTTTTTTCCCCCATTACCCTTAGACAAGGAAGCACTTTAAAATATGTACAAAATAGTTATGATTAGTGGCTTTGTATTGACCTATGCATTTCTGGAAGACCCTGGAGTTACGAATTTTTAATGTTATGTTAAATTCCATGGAAACAAAAAAAAACTCAAGCAGCTTTTTTAATTTTGTATTTATGAGTGAGCCTGTAATGTATGATAATATAAAGTTGTACATAGCATTCTTCTACTGAGAGTAATGGCCAATGATTCATAAATGTGAAATAAAGAGATATTTGTACTCACCCTTGCATTATCCTACATATTGGCTTGTAACTGACATGTAATGATTTATAAGCAGTCACACTGAATTACACTCTGACAAATCAAAATAATTTTACCTATGGAAGTACAGTACAATAATTATTTTAACCCCTTCAGTATGATGATGTATTTAAGCTTGCCACTGCCAATTATTTTATTTAGCTCTGGGAGAAACCTTTTATAATGGAAGTACAGTATGAAGTCTCAAATCCAAAATCTGTGGATCCAAAGGCTTTACTGATGATGGAATAATTTGGAAAGTAAAATCATAACAGAAAATCTTGTTAAAAAAAACAAAAACAATCTACAGTACCACAAAGAGTAAATGTAAACAACTAGGTCCTGGTTGTTTCAGTTGTAAGTCATTTAGGCTGTAACCTAACCTAACCTAACCTAAACTAAACTCACTTCACCTATGTCATCTTGATGAAGTTTGATTATTTAGGCCATTAGGTGAATCAGACGTTTGCCAGTGGACGTTACGGTCGAAACAATCAGGACCGCAGATAAACTGTGTACATTGTATTAATAATATGTTATCAGTTGTTATACAAGTTAAACTTTGCCTTCATATATGCACTGAGTTTGTGAGATGATAACAACAATTTTGGTTATCAATTTCCTACTGCATGAAAAAATATTGTGAAAAGTGGAGGTTTTGGAAATCATGTGTTGGGATTTGGGAGGCTGCACTGTACTACCAGTATGTGGATAATGTTCTTCACCCTTTTGCTGGAGAGGGATGCTTTCATGTGGTGGCACTAATGTAACCAGGCAGTTTTGCTACCTTGTTATATGAAAGTCCATCACCTCCTTCCTTGTCTCCCCAAAGAAGGATGGTGGACTGCAGAAAATGGATAACTTTAGCCTGCAGTCCTCCTGGTTTATGTTTAGATGAGTGTAGGGGCACATCATTTACTATTGTGAGAGCTTTCTCCAGAATTAGGTAAAGTGTCTGGAGGTAGCAAGAATATATAAATCATACATCACCATATTGTAGAGGATAACTGGTAAGTGCTGCTACAGTGCAACTATAATGCATTTAAGTTGCATTGGTTTCATAATTTTTGTTTTAATACTTAGTTTGGAAATTATTACTTAATTTGTACAATTTGTCATGTTTATGCCATGTTTTAAAATATTGTAAAGAAACACCTCAGTGGCACTGTATGAGTCAGGAAAATTATATATTAATTTTATTTGACTGGCTATCCTGACCCCAGGAAAAAGAGCTTGACCCATCTCGGAGACACCTTTTTCATTTAATGTTTGCTGTCTGATGATTGTATTAAGGTAGACTTTGAACTAGAAGGGTTATATACAGCCTTAATAAGCCCTTTCAGTGTGAGATACGTTTCCTAAGTTGAGGAAAATCAAATGGTGGTGGTGGTTAAGTTCCAAGTTTACCTTGTGTGGATGTGAACCCGACAGACTGCAGGTTGAAGTTGCCCCTTTCCTGCAGTCTGCCATCCTTCTTTTGGGGGGATAGGAGGCAGCTGGTTACATCAGTGCCACCACGTAATGGCATCCCTCTCCAACACCAAACTGTCTGGCAGCAGCAAGAATTAACTAAAGAGGATGTCGGCCAGATCCGTGGGTTAGTCATTAGGTTATCTTTTATGGCTACATTAAATACTGTTAAGATGGCCACCCGTGAGCTTATAGGGAGATGTCCCCACGTGCACATGTAAGAGAGTTGTGTGCTTATCTATAAAATATGCTCTTATTTTATTAAAGATTATGTATAGTCTTGTAAATAATAATTAAGAACTTGTACATATTCTTTTCATAATAAAAGCATTGTCAAATAACAGATTAATAACTAGACCATGAGAGCAGTGACAACAAAGGAAATTTTATGACAAGATGATATGGTGGTTGTTGTGGCCCCAGGCTCATTTGTATTTGTGCCCAGTGGACTGCAGGGTGAAGTCATCCTTTTCCTGCCCTCCACCAGCCTCCTCTTGGGGGAGAGGGAGGAAGTTGAGGGACACTGTGGACCAAGGCTTGTCTGGACTTGAGCCTGGTGGACTGCAGGGTGAAGTTGCCCTGTTTCTGCAACCCATCAGCCTTCCTTGGGAAGTAAGGAGGAAGTTGAGGGATGTTTGTATAACTAGGCAGCAAAGCCACCTGTTATATTGGTGCCAACACACAAAGACCCCTCTCCAGTATGAGATGATTCAGTACAGAAAGACAACAATTGTTGAAGTGTGAGCCATACCTTCTGTTCACCTGTTATCTTAGTCTTGGGCTGAAAAAAGGTCCTAGGCAAGGTATCACTGAAAAGGCCTGTTGATATTCCTTCTGCCTGTGACTCCAAAATGCAATGTGTACAAGCATCTTGAATTTGGCTGTTTTATTTTTTCTTGATAAGAGATACTTTGTGGACTTTAATTAAAGCCTTTGGTTTTTTCATCTTTGTATTGTGGGGGGGGGGGAGCTCAAAGGTTCCACTAGAGTGCAATATAACTGTCATTTCAAACTGATCTGCACAAGGTGTTGGTGTAAAGCATCACCTAAACACTGAACAAGAAGTCAGGTTTTGTTCTTTGTGAATTCCTAGCTATGACATTTTTCCAGTCAGGGATAGAAGGTTGGCAGAAACGTGTTTGTCACTATTCAGTAATAAGAAGGCTTGTGAATAATGCAGGTGTACAGTCATAAGCTACAGTTTCTGTACACATATCTGTTACAATCCCAAGCTGGAGGTTAGTTGTAGCCAGTGTTTCCCTTTTTTTTACTCCAACTCATTCATCCTGTATACTTCCCCATTCCTTCCATCTCATTAGAGATTTATCAGTCCGTTTAGTTTCACTTGGATAGTAACCAAATATATGTCTGTTGGTCTATTAAGTTGAGGCACTCAACTGGATGTGACTCATTAAGTTTTACATTTGAATTTTTTTTTTTTTTTTTTTTTAAAATGTGTCCGACTCTGGGCATAGGCTTTACAGCCTGCAATCAGGGCCCAGCCGTCCTCCTACATACTACATGTCACCACTTCGGCGCTAACACCCACCGTCCATATTGAATACATGCTAGGGCTGTCTCATACAGGACTGGTGTATTGGTATTAGCGGGGGTATTTTTACGACATGTCGGCGGGTCTTTTGGTAGATCAGTAAAGCCTGATTTACTGAATTTCAAATCCTTAAACTGTTCCCTGCCCCAGCGAGGATTCGAACCTGGGTCCGTGGGACCGCAGGCCACCTCTCTACCGATTGAGCCACCTGGTGGTTGGGATTTATTGCTGACATAGTACTGTCCAGAGTCAAGCAATGTTCACTCAGTGAATGATAGATAAGATAGATATAGGCTGAGGAAGGCAATGCCAAGGAGCAACAAGTTTGCTGCTTCTCTCTGGTAACCAGCCTAAGCCTTACAACCATCAGTTCCACATTCTTTTACCGATTTCTTCGGATCTGGGCTGTTTAGCTTCTCGGACCATTTTATTGTAATTCATGCTGTATAACGTTTCTATGGACTCTAGTCAGCCCTCAGTCATGTAACTGGAATTCCTTGTTGTTATTGTGACTCCAGGTTCATCTGAACATGAACCCACTGCACTGCAAGTTGAGGTTATTTTTAACCCGTGGATTGTGCAATTACCTCTTTTTATCCCACCCCGTGGGCTGCAAAAAATATATATTATGTATATTTTTATTTTTTGTTTATTATAAACTTGAAGTTAAACATCCAGGGCATCATCTGGTGGAAAAAAAAAAAAATCTCTCCGTCTTTGCATAGTGCCATGCAGAAGTTTGCGTAGGGTGATCAGTATGTAGTTAGTAGAGATATGAAAATTGTGGTAGCAATTCATATTGATTGGTTCCTTATCCCATTTGAGTAGAAACAGTCAAACCAATTTTATTAGTGATTACCATTTATTTAAGGGTCACACTTGTTGGCACATTTTTACAGGAACAGAGAAACAGTGACAAAAAGTGGGACTTGACTAGTGAAGTTTATGGAAATGCAACAATATCAACATGGACTCCAATGGAGTTAGCTAAACTCTTGAACTACTCCCACCTTTGTCCTCTGAACTGTTTTTCTGTCATTGTGCATGATTTTCAGAAGGAACTATCTCTGCTCTTCATCCATGCATCATGCACTGAGCCTCTGGATTATTGCAATTTCTCATTCTGGAGCATCACTCATAGCTTTCAAATTTTTGACCAGGTCGTTGAGGTCTGGGTCGTAGATGGCTTCAGGGACCTCCTGCTGAACTCCACCCTCAGCAGTCAGCCACTCTGGCATTTCTTTCATTTGGCCAATCTCAAATCTGTCCAGGGTGTCATTGGCAGAAATGCTGAGTTTTTTTTTCCCTCCAGCCTCTTCAGACACTTTATGGCTGGCTGGCAAAGGTTTTCCAGCATCCTCTGCCTGGTCACAGGTTCGAGTCTTGTTGAAGAAGCCCAGGGAGACGGCCTTCTCGCTGATACCAGAGGTGACGTCGAAGGGCTTTCTCTGCCAATGATGCCACCTTCTGGTCCGGGTAGTTAAGGAGGTCCTTGAGAAAGTCCAGATCGTTCTTTTGAGCCCTGCTTGGTATGATGGCAACTAGTATGTTCTTCATCACATCCTTCCTCAACACCATGAATTGTTCGTGGAGTTGCTTAACTTGCTTCTTCAGGTTGGCCTCCATTTTCATAAGGAGGTTGGCCTGCCTCCAACACTTCCTTCAGTTTCTCCGAAACTACCTTTGCTGCATTCAAATTAGGTGCCTTCTGGTCCTTGTAATGCCATATAAAAACAAGCAAAACGCCTTGTTTGGAAGGAAGGCAGGCCAAAGAAAAATCTGGAAACTGGGCAGTCTTGACAAGCCACACGCCATGAGACATGATCTCAACTGACGTGTAGATAAGGTCAAAATTGGTGGTATCAGGCAACTGAAAATGCGATCAGCCAACAGTAAATGTCTGATAACCAAATTAGCTAAATATCCAGATTAACTAGATTTACCTGCAATAAGACTGGCAAAATTTCAAATCAACTGTAATAAGACTGCACACACCAAGCAATGACCCACACTTTCCATGACACCAACTCACACCAAGACAATGAACATCTCTTGGAGCACTGAAATGACACTTGCCCACTGCCCAGCTTCAGGAGGGTTGGCAAATTCCTGAGTCACGATCAGCAGAGAGAACCAAAAACCATATCACCAGCCCAGATGTGGCAGAAGAGTGCAACCTCAAAATACACTTCAATTTCCAAAAGATTTTGCAGGAATCATTTTTGGGGACAATGGATCACAGCCACAAGCAATATGAGCAAACTGTAGAATATTTCCAGTGAAACACCCTAGGGGACATGGTAGGAGGCAGGGATGTTTGTATAACTGGACAGTGTGAAGATGTTCCTCTGCAGTACCAAATGGAAGTAATGTACCGGACACTAAATGTATGTAAGTGAACGTATATTAGCCTTGGCTTCCATAATGTGCCTTTTCACACAGGTATTTACCATGTCCATCCATCTTCTTGGCATACCATATCTCCCACCTTCAAATTCCATCACATGTATCCTTTTCATTATCCTGCTTAGTTTCAGTATCTCCATAAGGTCATAGATGTCGGCAAATAGTCCTACCCTTTTATTACATCATCATCATATATTCTATCACAGTTAATGTATCAATAACCAAAAACTTTTAATACAAGTTAATAGCCTTTGAGTTTACTGAGTGGTATGAAAAGGTTAATGAGGGAACTGTTTAAAAAGTTTCTTGAAACAAATACAAGGACACATCCAATTCAATATACAGTATTTACAATACTTATTCAATAAAATAATAATACAGTATACCATGAGTAATCATACAAAGATTACTATGTCATACAAAGCTTTCTAGTCTAACAATAATTCAACAGGAAACATTTTTGTCTTTTGAATATGTACAATGGCATGACAGATGGCCATATTTTAGGTGACATGGGACACTTTGCAGTGCCTCTTCCATGACAATTTATTTTCAACCTTGTACCTTACTTTTCTCTTGCATGTTATGTGTAGATACAGTTTGTGTCAGTAACATAAAAGAGGATTTCTAGGTATAGTGTGAAAACCCAGAAGCCAACTAAAATACGGCCCCTCTGACGTGGATGTTCCCACTTTGGGAACCATTTTGAAACTGACGCTTATGGCAAAATTAACCCCTTCAGCTTGACATTATTATTTATATTTTTGCTACTACTAAACAATTTGGTGCTGGAAAGGGACCCCTTCACATGCTGGTACTGGTATAACTGGGTGGTGGAGCTGTCTGGTTATGCAAACATCTTTCACCTCTCTCCCTATCCCCCAAAAGGAGGATGATGGGCTGCATTAGAGGGGCAACTTCAGTCTGTTGTCCACAGGGATATTTAGATGAATCTGGGGCCATAGCTACTGCTACTACAAATTTAATTTAGCATAGGAGAGTGCCTTAGAGATAGGGATCTATTGAAAGCTACTTGTAATGGTCCCTACAATTCAATGTCTCCTGAGCTCAAACAAAAAAGTCTGGAAGTAATAAGAAACTCAAAATGACATTACCTTAATGAAGTGATCAATAAATACAATAGGTATTAATCATACCTGCTCTGCAATATTAAATGATATTACTACCTTGGTCTCTATAAATGGATGGCTGTTTAAGGCAAGTATTATCACATATTCATGCAATATGGATGACTGTGTGTAAATAAAAGTATAAAGTTAAAGCATAGTCACTTGGAAAGTGCAGGAGTGAACTGGTTGCTTAAATGCCATAACCTCAAGGGATGACCAATGCTTTATAATTTACTTGTTACTGGCAATCATCATGAGATCAGAGGGTTGTCATCACTGCTATTTCTTTTTAGACAAATATACCTTATTATTTCATGTCGTATGAGTCAATGGTAAGTGAAAATGGAATAAGGGGAATCATTACATAGGTGTACAACAAATGAAAGAAACAAAAAACATATGCAAGGACTACACAAAAAGGTTCAAGCAATAATACTGTACTGATACCCTTCTTAGCTTGGTTCATAAGATGCTTGTGCTTTTTAAACACAGAAACTTTTCTGAAACACTTGCTGCCTGATCCTCACAACATGCCCCGAGTGATAACCCCTGTTGTTGGTGGCCCCTCCAGGGAGTGAAGACCCATCTCTTCCTGCCTGGCCTTTGTGAGTAAGGACAGTGACTGAAAAAATAAAATAAATAAAATAAAATAATTACTCTATAACAAATTTTTCTTGTCAAATTCTGGCTTCAACAAACTCTGAGCCAACCAAACATTCTCACACTGAATATACATTGAAGAATGTTCCATACAGAGGAGTGGCTGTGGCTGATTAAGTTAAAAATGGCGAGTTAAACCAGTGCTTTTCCACACAGTTCACCTAACCAAATCAATCCTGTTACTTCTCCATCCTCATCAACTTCCATATCTAGCTCTTTTACTCAACCGTACCCATTTACTTTCTTGGCCTTTAATGCCTCGCTTACTCTGACTGAATGTGATCCGTCAAATCCCATATCTTGCTTTCTTAAACATTCAATAACAGTACTACCTTCTTAACCTACCATCTACCATGCCTCACTCACCCTAAATGAACGTGGCTCCCAAACTGCCAAATTCTGGAGAGTTTTGCGGTCGAGAGCAACTCCGGCCTCGTTCAAGACATCCTTCATGTCCTCGTACTTGGTGCCCAACTCCTTACAGCTTGCACTCAGCCGCAGGTCCCACAGCTGTAACGTCCATCAGTATTAACCCCCCTCACTCCCATAACATTTTTTTTTTTTCAATATAAGTCAAGACCATTTGATGATTTCATACGATTTTACTTAATTTTGGCCAAGAGGGCGTTGATTAGTTATATACACTTACAGCACTGCAAAAGCATTAATCACACTACACCATTTTTTTTTTCCTCCCAACTCAGGACAGGCAAAAAGTCACTCCACTCCATCCCTCCTCATGCTTGGTCCAACCCTCCCACTCTCCTCCTCTACCTCACTCACATACATCCTCCTAGTCAGTTTCTCATTCTCCAACCTCTACACTTGGCCAAACTCATTTTTACTATCACCAAATGATGTTTAACTGTATGAGCACCATACTTTTATAAGATTAATATCTCCAAAAAAAATGTCATAATGACCAACACAACACTTACAGCTCTGGTGTCATGTTTCTTTGCCTTTCGGGCAAGTGTTGAATAGCGCAAAGCTCGGCGCACATACCGGAGGGCAAATGAGTAGATGTTCTTCTTGCGGCCAAAAAAATGCTGTAAACAATGAGAAAACAAGTTATAATATTTTTCTGCTATGAATACTGTATAACAGAAGTTTATCCAGTACTGTAACAGTAGATAAAGCAGACCAATGGTATACAACAGACTTGCATCGTTTTGTTTAATAAAGGCTCCAACATGCTTGCATGTGTTGGCCTTGGGTCACCCAGTGGCAGCTCTCCAAGCTACCGATCTCTGGCAGCCTCCCTATTCAGTCCCTTATCCTTGAGGTCACACTCTATGACGTCCCTGGTCTTTTTTGGTGCCTCTTGCAACATTTTACAGTAAAAGTAAGTGCTGATTTGGTAAATCATTGCATAACTTTTGCAGCCTATTACCCATAGCACTGGCAGAATGAGACAATACATTAGCCAGGCATCCTTTTCATGTTACTGGTACTTCTTTGTGATCAGCACCATATTCTACTGTTAATTTCTTCTAACAGATCACCATTCATGAGGAAGATGGCAATTTTACACCAAATTAAGACAACAGAGCATAATTACTCAATCTACTGGCACCAAACAATAAATTTACTGTAGGGTAGTCAAGGTAGATGTTTTTTCCGGTATTATAGTTTCATCCAAAAATAGAATTACGAAATTTTGATCCATTTTTTTGGTATTTTAGACATTTCTAACACACTTTTCTTCTATGGCATTTTTGTCATAAACCATTTAATTTACTCTTGTATTTTATTTACTCTTGAAGGTTTGGTTAGGTTATCATCGAGTAAAATATAAATAATATGCTACAAAAATGGTAGAGAAGTGTCTAAAATGCTGAAAAAAACAGATCAAAACCTTTTAATCTGTTTTAGGCTGAAACTATAATTTTACTGTTTTTCTACCAAACAACCTCACCTAACTAACTATGCCTATGTGAACTAACCTCATCTACTCCAACATAACCAAACTAATCCCACCAAACTGACCTAACTGATGAATGTGACTGTCCAAGCCTGGAAAAATACCACCAGCTAAACTGATATGTGAACCAGGTTGACGGCAGACCGGTTACCCTCTTCCTACAGTCCATCATTCTCCTTTCAGAGGATAAGATGTAGCTGCGGGGCATTTACATAACTAATGGAGCAGCCTGGTTATATCAGTGTCACCACAGGAAGGCGTCCTCCAACACCACTCCATGATTATGTTACCGAGAAGATTATATAACCAGCCAGTGGGGACGCCAGGTTATATCGGTGCCACTATATGAAGGCATTTTCTCCAACACCACTCGAGTCTTACCGCTGACAGAGCAAAGATCCTTCTCTTCTTCCAGTATCGGTCGCCACCCCGGGCCCTGGCTAGTAGTGTGGTGGACCTGAACACCATCTCACACTAGTTTGAGTTAAAAAGCCTGGGCCAACAGTTTCCTCTGGGGTGTCTGAGAAATGCAGAAACAACAATATGATAGTGGTACTCGGTCAAGTCCTATGAATTTAAACACCATACACGTTCACGAGAACATTCCGTCTGCTTGGCGAACTGTATCGTGTTGCAGTACTATCTTGCTTATAGGGACTGATTGATGAAATGACTTTATTAAATAAAGTTCTCATTTTTGTGTAAGTATTCACAGTTTGTTGAAAGTGTCAAGTACACTGTACTTATAAGACTAACAAAAATTGTAATCATTTGAGCATAATAGTAAACACACAGAAATCAAGTTTCTCAAACGACTTGGGAAAGACCCTCAGTAAAAAAAAATCTTCTTATTTTAATATAATCACTTGAAGAAAGCAAGAATAAATTGAGAAAGACATATTCAGAGTGAAGGAATGAAATACAAAATAGTAGCAGACAAAATAATATAGCCCCGCTCCCGCAGAACATAAATAAAATAACCCCTACCCCTCTTGACGCCGCGGCCATATCGCAAGGAAAAAATAAAAGTCGCGTGAGTGAGTGAGAGGAAAAGACATGTTGACGTAGTTGCAATTGCGTATTCGTTGGAAAAGGTAGGCGTCATTTTTTCACTTGCATTTTATACACAGATTAGGTAGTGTAATTAATCATCCGAGCAGTGTTACCGGTAGTTTGTGTGACATCGTTCAAGCGGTGTTTAATGTTATTTACTGGTTAGCTGTGTTAGTTGGTGTACTTGTCAAATCATATGACCGGGAAACAGAGTGAAGGGCAATATTGTAATAACTATGGACACTCAAAAACCCAGCCACAATTTCAGTAATCAGGTCAAGTGGAGCAGTCATTAAAATATTGTTTGCATTCGTGCAGATCCAATACATTTTGCATGTAATTATCAAAGCCATTTCTGCTGTATACTTAAAAATTTATGAATTACCTGCTCATGAATACATCAGTCCCACAAATGTCGACTTTATATGTAAAAGTTATAATGAGTTTACAGTCCTGTTTTTGTATTAGATTTGTTTTCTGATTTATGGATGGATTTGTCATTGAATTATTTATTTATTTATTTTTTTTGTGAGTGTATGTGTGAATAGTGTATTATTATTTTTATTTTTTTAACTGATTCATGTCCCATATTTTTTTTATTTGGGTTTTTATTTTATAAATTTTTTTCAATGACATATCAAGTGTATGTTCTCTAGTCATGAGGTGGCTGTGTTGTACTTCCAGATGGTACGATAATGAGGATGGGCACACAGGGACGGCTACAGCTGACACTCGCCCTCATCAAACCAGATGTCACTCGCGTACCTTATGTCTTTGAGGTATGTGTGGAAAGAGAATTTGTTCAGCAGCAATTTCTTCCCTGAATAAAAGCGCTGATAATACTATATGTCGTGAGAGTACATATACAGTGTAAGGAGAAGTGGTTCGTGTAATTTTTTTCTCTATTTATTCATTGCATGAAAGTTTTGATTGTGTCATATGTCTTGAATGTACCAGTATGTATGGAGAGAAAACTTGTTCATGTATACTTTCTTCACTGTATGAAAGCTTTGATAAAATGAGTGGGACTCAGGGTTGTTGATCTCTGTGATTTTAAAAATTTTAGTTTGCTGTATTTCATGTAAATTGGATCTATCATCAGGTCTTCACCAATCAGTTGGAAAAAGTATTGTCACACTTTCTCACTCCAGAATGAATATGGCATCAACCACTGCCAACCTGTTTTATCGTGTGTATATAATACCTGTGCCCAGCCGCATTTGCCTTTAGTTACAGCTGAGCGCTCACACAAGAAAGATGGTATTAGTTCAGGATTGACCCCTTCAACCTTCTGGAAAAAACTGAATAGTGTAGCAATTTTTTTGTGTAGTTAATTTATTTAGGTGAAGTACGTCTCTCACTAGTCAGAATGAAATAAAATGGATGTGCTTGGGCCGAAGGAGTTAGGTAAATTAGAATGGAAAAAAGGTAAGCAATGTGGCAGTGATGATAGTAATTATACTGGAGAGTTGACAGGTTCTGTCAAACTATCTGTCTGTCTATCTGTCCATCTATCTGTCTGTCTGTCTATTGCCAGACAACTTAATCCTGTAAGGGGTGGCCACAAACAAATGACAGGTTCATGTGTTTATTATTTATCCTCTTTCAGGCAATAAAGCAGAGAATTATTGATGAGAAGTTCCTCGTAGTGCGGAGCAAAGAAGTCAGGCTACGGCAAGAACAGACGGAAAAGTTCTACGAGGAGCACAGAGGAAAATTCTTTTACAACAGACTCGTAACCTTTATGGCAAGGTAGGTAAAGTACACAGAGATTTAAACAGTACAGTAAGAGCTTTGTTACAGTTATTCGTCATTACTGTCAGTTCTTGCTACAGTTATTTTTTATTATGGTCAGTCTAGGCTAGTTACTTCTTGTTACTGACATTGTTACAGTGTGTTCTTGTTATTTAGTTCATGTTATAGTTCTTGTTGAAGTTAGCCCTTGTTACAGCCAGCCCTCTTTCTTACAGTAAATTCTCATTATAGTCAATCAGTCACTAAGTCATTGCAGCCAATCATTAGGTCTTTATATTTGTACAGGTACCAGTTTTCTTTGCAGTGGCCCCACTCAAGCCCTCATTCTGGCTCACGAGGATGCAATCAAGAGGTGGCGGGAGGTGATGGGACCAACCAAGGTGTACCGAAGCAAGTATGAAGCCCCAGACACAATCAGGGGCACTTACGGCCTCACGGACACACGCAATGCAACTCATGGGTCAGGTAGGGATAATATGTCAGTCTGAGGTTCGTATTCTAAGTGACATTGGAGATTTTGCAATGCCGCTTCCCCAATGATTTATTATGCACATTACATCTCACTATCCATTTTACTTTGCCTGAACTTGCCATCTCTCCTTCTTAAGTGCTCAGTCCTAGCAATAGATTAGTACAGTACTAGAATTATGATACTAGTAATGCAGAGGTGAGATGGCTAGGATGTAGAGCCATACCATTGTCTTAATCTGCCATTAAGCTAAAAGAAATAAGCTTGAAAGGATAAAAATCTAGGCCAAGGTATGATGAGAGGACTTTAGAACAGACTAAAGTACAGGACTGTCCATTATTTTTTTCTCTGCCTATAATAACATACACTACAAGGTCTTAATTCTTACCAGATTTGAAATAGAGACAATGGAAAAATTATTCAAACAGCATTGATGAACACACGGGATAAATTGAAGCTGCAGCAAGGGCAAACCACAGGAAATTCTTCATCTCAAGATTTGTGGGGTGTATACAGCTGCTGTTTTGATCATTTCTTCACTGTCTGTTGTAAATTTAATAAGAATGGACACTTTTTGTGGTGTTTGTTGTTTAGGAATATCATAGATATAGAAAAAAACTTACAGTACTGCAGGCTAGACTGTGCAAGCATTACTTTATAAGGCTCTGCTTAAGGGTAGGCACATGTGTGTGCTTTCATGAGTGTAGGTGTATGTATTGTGACTTGTGAATGTCAGTTGCCAGGTATGTACATGCATGAATACTGATATTCCATACGGTATAATATCATGTTGCAGGTTTGTGCTTGTAAGTGTAAACAGAGTAAACTAGACTGCATCTGGAGTGTACTGGTTTAAGTAGGTTGAGTCTGGAGGGGTTTGCCAGTCTTAATTAAGTGGATTTCCAGATAAAACAAGTCCAGAGTAGGTGGGTGTCATGTTCTAACATGAGTTTGTTGCCTGAAATCATGTATATTAAGAAGGAGAGTAAGATTCAGTATCTTTATTAATTTTTTTTTATTTTTTATATGTCCGACTCTGGGCATAGGCTTTACAGCCTGCTATCAAGGCCCAGCCGTCCTCCTACATACCATACACCTCTACATGTCACCACTTCGGCGCTTAACACCCACCGTCCATATTGAATACATGCTAGGGCTGTCTCATACAGGACTGATGTATTGGTATTAGCGGGGTTATTTTTACAACATGTCGGCGGGTCTCCTGGTAGATCAGTAAAGCCTGATTTAATGAATTTCAAATCCTTCAACTGTTCCCTGCCCCAGCAAGGATTTGAACCTGAGTCCCTTGGGACTGCAAGCCAACTCTCTACCGATCGAGCTACCGAATTGCAGTATTCCCTAGTACTGTACATGAGACATTATATGAGGAAATTTTATAGTGTTCCGATAACTTGTATTTTTTTATGTGCCAGCCCATTTAGTGTTGAATGAGTGTGCATGTTGGGTGTTGTATACTGTACTGAAATACCAAGCATTGTCTGCTGTAGATAAGTAATAATAATAATAATCCATCCATCCATCCATCATCCAAGCCTATCTTGCCCCATGAGGAGTGTAGGAACCTGGGGCTAGGCATGTTGGTCCTGACATTTAAGATGAGAGTGACCAGCCTCACTTATCCCTGAGTGGCATTACTTGAGCATTGAGCCACAACCATCCCTTGGATATAAACCTACACAGGGTCAATCCAATTGGAGCGCCTTAATTGCTCGCTAAGCCACCAGGCGCTTAAATAATAATAATAATTCATTCATTCATCATCTAAGCCAGTGTTGTCCCATGAGGAGTGTGTTAATAATAATACAGTATTACAGTAATAATGATATCAATAATGATAATGAAAATACTACTGCTACTACTACTACTACTGCTACTACTACTACTACTACTACTACTACTACTACTACTACTACTACTACTACTACTACTACTACTACTACTACTACTACTACTACTACTACTACTACTATTATTACTGTATTATTAATGCCACCAGATGCAGAGGACACAGCAACCCAAGAGACGAAGTTCTTTTTCCCTGAGTTTTGCCGCAAAACATGGTACGAGAAGGAAGAGCCAGCCTTCAGGAGGGGACAGGTGATATTCCATAAAGAAGAATTTGTTCACAAGTTATTAGCCTATGATTAACAGTACTGTACTGTAGTGTAACATTATTCTTAGTTTTTAGTCTTGATTATTTATTTTATACTGTAGTACTGTAGTGTATAGCACGTCCCTGTTTTACGACGAACGCGTTTTTTTTTTTTTTGAGTGCTCATATATATAAAACGGTTTATGATATAGTGAATTAAGCACCATAGTGATAGTATAAGCAAGAAAAACAATCATGTAGTGAGACTTTGGACATCCCTGTGATCATATAAGCAAAAAAAATTTAAAAAAATAATACTGCAATACAATAATAATACAGTAATACTGCACTGAAACAAAAAGAGCCTAAATTCCTATTGATTGTATAAGCGATGGATCGTATACTGAGCTGTTGTATAATGAGAGTGTACTGTATATAATTTTTATATACTGTTATAATTTCAGTAGTGTTATTTGTAGTTATGGTGTGTATCATGTTGGTTTAAATTTCAGGAAGATTTTTAAAAAATTCATTGTATCTGATAGGGGAAGCAATATAAAGGATATTATGCTAGTCCGTGTCAGATAGGTAAGCTGAAGGAAGATCCCATATCCTAAGGGGTTAAATTCATGTTGACTGAAAGATCTCGAGAGATGAAGGACCCAAGGAAAGACTTCTGGAATATTGTACATTTAAGGGTAGATGACCATCCTATATGCCTTGGTAGCTTTATCTACACAGGTAGGTGTATATAGTTGTTTTGATTGATGCAGGACATAGACTAGCCAAAGAAACCGTTCCATTCCTTGAGGTTCGGTAGTCTCCTAGGCAGCGTTGACAGATGGTGCCGCTGTTTTCAGTGCGTGCTAACTAATTCATATGTTAGCCTTGGGGATGGTCTTGAAACATAAATGTAAACACAGACTTTGTTGTGCTGAACACCTTTTTCCATATCAGTCCCAGCACAAAGTAGAATTTATATAAAGCCCACCTTGCCATTACCGCAATGTTGCCTTTCACACACAACACTACTCACCTCATGGACCTACCTCAGTCCCATAAAACAGGCAGTCCTTTAACAACCTCTATAGTAGGAGATAAAATCTGTGAGCACTTGCCTGAAGTGGTAGAATATTTACAGTCCAAGTGTTGCCTAAAAATTAATGTACTGTATCATGAACATCTAGGAAAGTCTATTTATGGTGACAGGCATTTGCTGTACTGTACTGTTATCTTGTTTTCTTTCACATGCAGAAAACTCAGTGTACAGTATTATATAGTCAAGACCTTCCTGCTCACCACAGTTGTGTATATTGTGTCGTATGTTTACAAGTTCTGCTCCTCTGAGAGATACTGTATCCTCTTGTATGAGATTTATCAGTGTTGTTCTATGAAAGAGATAAATGGTATCAGCACATGGGCTTGTACTAATGATAATGTCAAATTGAATAAACAAGGGACAGACTGGGACTTTCTCTTTCACATCTTTTGTATTAAGATTTACCCTTGCGGTTTTGGAAGAAGCAAGACTACTTTCTCATGTACAGTATCCTGTGTTTCTTGTAAAAGGGAGTGTCTAGTCTTGTTGGCATCGTGGGAAATGAAACAGTGGATGCCTAAGTTGTGCCACTGTGGAGCCTGGCATCGTACCCACTTGGATCAATCCGACTTTGAATTTCTCCTGTACGTTGATGATGTTTTTGACAGTGCTGGAAATCTGTTGATCTGACGCAGCTCCATCTAAGCTCTACACAGTGAAACTTTGTACCGCAGTCTGCCCCTTGTCATCACATGCATAAATGGGAGACTGCATTGGTTCATGTGAGGATAGACCATAACAGACATACCCAGGGCTGCCCAGTGACTTGATTTTCTCCCTGCCTATTCCAGTTATGGTTCCACTTAACTGTACACCATGTCTTACTTGATTCCCCACTTTGTACCCTGCATGGACAACAAGCATATTCTTGTTTTGACTGCTGACCTACCTTTGAATTATATAATGGGTTCCCAGACTTTTCCATCAAGTACATTATTTTTCTGATCAGTCTTTATCTTCTTCCCAGTATATACGGGTAGATATGAGACAAATCAGAAATAAGGTATGCCAGAGCCTCATCGTGTGATTAGTGACAGCTGTGATGGACACTGTGATATGGATGGAAGAGCAAAGGGTGGAATCATCAGTGCATGAGTGATCAGTGTAAGGGCTGTATGCTTAAGTCTGAAATTGACAAGTGGGATGCAGACCCCAGAATTTTGACAACAGTTTTTGAATTACTTGACAATGATGGGATGTATTTGGCCTTCCTATATGGTTGCTGACTGCAGTGTGTAGTAGAGGATGCATTTTGACCATGTAATAATCACAGGCATTCCATAAATGGTTGTCAGAAATTTGGGTTTGCACTGCATTTGGTGATTTAAGGTTTAAGAATACGACCTTTAAATGTACAGCTCAGAAAGTCATTGGTGAGCAGGAGGAAGAGAGTAGGCTAAAGAACAGAATCCTGCAGAGCTCCACTGTTAATGGTTTTAGAACAGTACCTGTCTACAGCTGGAGCAGCAGAACAACTGGAGAGGAAACCTGAAATGAAGGCACAGAAAGATGGATAGAAACCTCAGGAGGACAGTTTATAAGAAATGGATTTGTACCACAATATGTGAAAGGCTTTCAAGATGTCTAGTGCAAAAAGTAAAGGTTTCATTAAAATCCCAAAAGGAGGATGACCAAGACTGAGAGGAATGTAAGATCATTAGTAGGATGTCCCTGACCTAACTGACCTTCAGTTAGAAAAAAGATTATGAAAGGAAAGATTCCTCAAAATCTTCCTTTTGAGGATAAAGCCAAAGACAAGAAATGCAGGATGTTAAAGCAATCAGGAAATACTGTAAAGAGTAAGAAGTGATCACATTTCTTCAGGATAGGCTGAGTTACAGCAAACTTCCAACAAAAAGGAAAGCAGCAAGTGGATAGACAAGAGCAAAAAAGTTTGCTTAAGGAAGTAGGATATCAGCACAGTTTTTAGAACAAGATTTTATTTAATTGAGAGAAATCCTCAAGTCCTGGATGGATTATAGCCTGTCTTAATTATCCCTATTAGATCCTGTATGTCACAGAGGTCTTTCATTATTACTGTATTACCATTAAGTGATAATGTTCAGTTGTGGGAAACCATCTCTGTGTCTGAAAGGGATTAGTCAAGATAAATATTAGCCATATTGGAGTGTTTATTGTATCTGACAAGATGATGATTGTTTGATGCATTTGGATGTGATTACAAAAACTCAGAACTTTAAGTATAAAGTTTATTCACAAGACAGAACTACAGTTTAAGGCCTACAGTAAGTTATACAGTTAAAATTTAAATTTTGGCACACACAGTTTGGCACACACGCTTGGCTTTCTCTTTGGTTCCATGAGGGAAATGTCAGTAGTTGTTGACTTAATTTTATTTTGACCAAAAATAGAGCACGTGGCAGCCGTCAGAAGACAAAATGATCCTCGTCTATGAAAATACTGAGAGAGTTGACTCTAGGATAACATCTATGTCCCTAGCATGAAAAAGACTGGTTAGACAGGAGGTGGAGAAATGGCTATACACCTGCAGTAAATGTAAGACTGCATTGATTTTATATTTATATCGTGTCTCAGTAATGGGTCACATGTGTTCAAGTTAACCAGGAGTAGCAGAAATATTTAGTTTGTTGTCTTGTGCACAAACACACATATGAGCACTAATGTCCTTGTTTATGTAACCCATTATGGACCAGTTGATTGCTTGATGTGGACACTCAGACTCCTTTTTTTCACAACTCATGAGAATTATTATTTTTTTCTGGTCTTCCAAATTATGGTAAATGCCACTCCATATACATATACAGCAAGTCCTTGTCATATGTCATGGGTTTTCCAAAATATCACAAATTTTTACCTATATCTGATACTGTAAATTGGAGGAAGCTGGCATTTTAGCTTTATAGATGGCAGTGGAAATAATTAGTATTTCTCCCAAATTTATGAAGTTAAAAAAAAATAAAATAAGGCATCCTATAACAAGGACTTACTGTATGCAATGAAAAAAAAAATACACACACACACATACACACATACTCATATTGGTAAGAGGTGCATCAGTGAGTGGTAAACAGTTTGAGTCGTGCCCACTTTCAGATAACCAACAGATATACAAGGTAGTCTATATATTGCATAGCCCTTATGCTAGAGAATTTTTGTGTGTTGCAGGGATGGCTCTGTCAGTGTTATCAGCATCTTCCGTGCATCATTTTCTATTTTCCTTAACCTTTTGCATGCATTATTGTGTGTGCTTTTTTATGTTCATATCTTGCATGATTTACATTATCAATAAATTTCATAAAGCAGCCAAAATATGGACTTTCTTCACTCCGGTTATTTTGTGCTTCGCAGTATCTGTTTTATGCTTGATTACTAGCTTTGCAATGGAGCCAGAATATTGATGGTCCCCACACCAGCAGACTGAGCCATCCCCACAGCGCACAAATTGGGGAGTGCAATATACGAACTAACCTGTATCGCGGAAACTCAACTACTAAAACAATCTGCCCCTTTGACAGTAATCTAAGTAGTAGCAGCAGTTGGACATAATGTAAAATAGCTACCTTGAGGATTATTATTGGAGTTTCTAAGTATGCATGCACTAACTGAATGTTTTGTGTGAGTAAATGGTAAAGATTTTAAGAAATGAAAAAGATGGATAAATATTTTGCTTCTACGGTACACTAAATGGAGTTGTATTGAAAGTGGCATTGGAGGCTTGGTGGCATCTTTTATCCTAGTGGTTTATAAAGCACATTAGACCTTCATTTTCTCTTTTATTTGTGAAGATCTAATGATATAGTTTGCCATAGTTATGTACACTCAAGGAAAGTCTTTGCATTTTACACTCACACCAGTTTGAACCTCTAAATGTGTGACAGGTACTAAGAAAGAAGGAGGCATTTGTCTATCTGGTACCTCTGTGTGATAGATGAGATTTTGGGAAGAGGGATAGGCACTTGATGGCTCATACCTCACTCATCCACACCTCTCTCACATTCACATACAGTTACCAGATAAGCAACTGTCTGGCTGCTGGTTTGCTAGTCTTGCATCTGTGGTTTGAAGTTATGGGTGAATGTATAATGCGTAACTTTCCTCAGTTACACAAGAAGACGAGAAAGTGTAGTATGCAAAATACACCACTAAGGAAAAAGTTCTACAAAGCCTCATGTACCACTTAGCTTATGAACCCCAGTCTCACCATCCATCCCTATAGTTTGGTGTATGCTAGGTTAGTTTCTCTAGATAGTATAGCTTGTACTTGAAGTATTATATTTCAAGGGTAATGAGTCTGCACGTTAGAGCTAGAACGTGTTGGTTTTAAGTAACTAGTTAGTGAAAAATTAGTTCCTTCTGTACAGTGACATTGCTTTTAGTTTACTCTGATTTGCACCAAAGAATTTTATCCAGCTTGCAAAGGACATCATACAGTGGAGGGATGAAAATTATTATCCATTAATTCCTTCAGTATGGCCTTTCTGAAGGTGAATAAAATAATGAAAAGAATAAACTACAGAAATGTCATTGTACTGAAAAGGTTTAAATGAAATAATTAGACTTGTAGATGCATGACACAATAACTAATGTCTAAGTATGATGTCAAGAAGAAGTGCATTGTGTGATGTGAAAACCAGATTGTGTTGAAACCCATAGGTATTCTTTCCTAACTCTTTCATTGGATTGAACTGGGCTTGGCTATCAGCTAAGTCATTCAACGGAGTAATTTAATTCCTCCAGTCCAGTGATGTCATTTTGTTTATTTTTGCTAATACCATAGCAGTTTGTTTTATTTAGTTTTGTAGAGACTTTTTGTGATAGGGAGGGATGCCTTCATGTGGTGGCACTGACATAGCTAGGCAGTGGAGCTCCCTGGTTATGCAAACATCCCTCACTTCCCACCCCACTGGGTTTATTTTCAGATGATCCTGGGGCTGCAACAGAGACTTAATGGAAGGGTTACATTTAGATATAACCCTCATTAAACCCTGTCCCTTTGATGGGGCCTTTATAATTTGTATAAAGTTGTCAGGTATAGGATAGAATTTTTTACATCATTTGTATAAAAAAAAATCATTGGTCTGAAAGGGTTAATTGTCACCTGTTGAATGATATTTTGTGATGCAGCTAAATGTGACTTGGAAGCTACGGGAGAAGACGTAGAATAAGTGTTATGAAAACTACCGCATGACACTAAATAAACATCATCCCTGTCCAGAAAGATTCCAAAAACTATGAAGCTGCACTATTATAAAGCAAGTTGTAAATGGTACCTCCTAAAACTGTGCAATATATCTTATACTGTAGTTTAGGTCATAAATTAAAGGGACATATTCTGGGTGGCATAGTAGGCTTCGTAACATCTTTTTCTTAGTGATTTACTTTGTATATTATACCTTATCATTCTCTTGTGTGTTTTGTTTTGCTGTTTTATTTGTTTGACCTTAACATTATTTATTGTTTCATTTACTAAACCTTGAGATTTTTTTCTGTGCTATTTTTATCATTTATTATCAACTTGGTGCCAGAGGGATGCCTTCATGTGGTGGCACTCATATAGTCATGCAACTCCACTGCCTGGTTATACAAACATCCCTCAACTCCCTCCCTATCCTCTGAAATGAGGATGGTGGACTACAGGAGGAGGGTTATTTAAGCCTGCAGTGCACTTCGTTCACACTTCAGATGAACCTGGCGCATCAATGACACACACAAGGATATGGAGGTGTAATGTGCAGGATGAATCACTAAAGAAGAAGTGTTAAGAAATTCCCAGTCAGGTAGTATATGACCCCACAAATTAAGTGTGAGAAGTGTTGTTGTGAGAGCTTGATGGTGTGAGGTGATGAGGGCTGCCCATGTATTTCCCTGCTGTGAGCTGTTTAAACACTGCATGCTGAGTTTTTGCTTTCCAGGATGATTATTCTTACTATATTTACCATCACCCCTGACCAAATCTAACTTCATCCTAGCAGACACCTAGACACTAACCTAACATAAGCTAGACTAACCTATCCTACTTCTAAACTTAATCTGTTCTCACCTAACCTTAACAGTCTTATCTAACAATCTAACCCAAACAAATTAACTTTATATAACCTGACCTAGCCCAACCCTAACAGAACCTAGCCTAACTTAACCTTAACAGACTAGCCCAACCCAGCTTCATCTAACCTAACCTAAAACTTCCTGAAAAGTGAAAGTGCCTAAATCAACTACAGTACAGAAACATATGTGGCACCCTTAGAGGACTAGCAGGGTGTGGAGGAAGCTACAGCCTAAGTATAATCCTAGCACAACAGTTACACACCAGTACACAGACGTCACAGTGGGCCTTACTGCTGTATTGTCATCACCTCGGAAGACTCGCTACCACTCCTTACTTACCAACTTATTTATGCGCAGGACATGTTAATGTTCTCTTGTAGTTGTGGTGCTTAGAGGGATGCTTGGATGTGATGGCACTGATATAAACAAGTGATTCCTCTGCCCAGTTAAATAGGTGACCCTCAATTCCTTCTCTGTGTCCACCCAAAGGAGGATAATGATCTGCAGGAGAACTTCAGCTGCATTCCTTTGGGTTCACATTCAGATGAGAATGGGGCCACAACAGCAACAAAAACATCTATATCAATCCTCATGGCCTGGACAATTTTAGTATTCAATTCCAACCAATACCACATGATTTTATTCAGCTGAGAGTAAAGATGATGAATAACCTACAAGAGAATATACAGTATATATAAACATCCAGGAGAATATCAGCATGTCATATGCAAAATAAATCACCAAGTAAGAGGTGTTACAAAGCCTTCCCAGCCACTGATCAATAGGCCTTAGTGGGTAACAGTTATATGGCTTGTAATATGAAAGGTTGAGACCCTTAAATTATATTCCATTGTGCTGTATATCCTGTGTGTTTGATTCTCCATGGGGTAAAAAAAGCCTCTTTGTCTAGGGAGATGGATATTTTACCTTCAGAAGCTCAGTACATGGTCCACCTATTTCCATTCTTTTTAAAATGTATAGGTAGAGTTCTTTTACCTTAACTTGTCCTATGAAAATTCCCACAAGCCTTGACATTTTTTTCATTATCTGGGTGAGCAAGTAATTTATCATAATTCAACAAATCAGCAAAAGTAATGTTAATATTTGGCATCCATAAAATGGAAGATAATCTACTTTAATAATACTGTTAATGTAGAAAATGTGTTCGAATGTGCTTCACAATTTAAGCTTAAAATGCCATCACCTTTGAACTTTAATACACATAAAAATATCCATCTCTTGTACACTAAGAAAATATTTTAAACTGTATTTTTAACCTTACCTATGTTTTCAACCCTTGAGCCACTTCCACCGTGTGAGGAGGTAAAGCTACTGGTAATGTAATTCTTTGTAATAGTCTATAACTGTATCTTAAATGCAATCATACTGACATCGAGTTATGGTAGAACACGTGTGGCTCTTTGTTAAGTTAGCTCTTTATGGCTAATGCTGGTGACAGTGTTGCCCTCACACCATCATGCAAGTGTATATTTTAACTCTTTTTAAAGCTAGAACCAGCTGTCATCTTAAAACACCTAGGTTATACTTTATCCCTTGTCCCAGTCTCTTCCTTTTTTTTTGTTTTTTATTAATATCTACTTCTATTTTTTATGATACATCCCATCTTGGCCTGCTCTTCATTATTTTAAATCTCTGTCTCTTCATGATACATTCTTGCATGCCCTACTAACTTGCCATTTTCCTTATTTCTGGTGCTCTGTATTGTCATGTATTCTCTCTCTTTTCCTACTCTCTCGCCTTTTCCTAATCTCTGACTTTACATATTTTCTTTATTTTCACCCTCACAGAATTTCTGCTAGCTCACAAGAACAGTGGTGGTAGCTGCATTTCACAAGCTTTGGCATGAGGAGTGTGGTGAACAGGCCTGGGTGCTGTACTATAGAAACTAAGCTTTGAGATTTTCACACCCTGACTGGCAAATGTATGAGGTAACGACTTAAGTTAATTTTATGAACAGTTGCGCTGGTATGACTGCTGTCTTAAAATGTACTGTAATATTATTTTTCTAGCATTAATTTTGCTATGCTGTAGCTCTTTCACTTTAGCTTGGCCTATATATTTCTCCTTTTGCATTCATATAAGTCAGTGGCAGTAAAAGATAATGCTACGTTCATACATCTTTGCCATAGCACTTCTTTGTGACTAGCATCATATTTTAGTATTAATCTTTAGTTACAAATCAGCATTTAAGATGGAGAGATGGCAGTTTTAGGCCAAGGTAAAGTGAAAAGAGTATAGTTTTCACACATCATGGTGAGCCAACTCCCATCACTTAGTTTGAATAGTATCTGTCCTTAGTTGAGTGACGGCCGGAACATGAGGAAGAGGGTACGTGGGTAGTAGCTCTCTCCACGCCAGTTCTGCCACACCAGTACTGGGCCGAGCTCAAAGTTGCGGGAGGTGACTGACGTCTTGGGGGGGTCACCTGGGTTGATCTGATAGCGGCCGGTGGGGTGCGCCTGGTAGCACCCACGATAGCCGCGGTACCACCACCCTCCATCGTTCTTCTTGGCGCAGTGACCACCTGAGGGAGAGTGCACATGGTTACTCATTAGGTAAGAGAAATTTTGAACCCATCTATCCATTGTCTAATATTTTATACTCCTTTTACTTTAACTTGGCCCAGATTCTTCCTTGTAGCCCATTTCACAAAGCTCAGTAGCAGAAAAAGACAATGCTACATAATCATCACCCTCATCATCATCGTCATCATCATCATCATCATTGTTGTCATCATATTTGTCATTGTCTTTTTCCTCTTGGCACTGGTCTTTGTCTTCATCATTGCCATCATCCTGATCTTTTTTTTTCTACTTAAGAATGGAATGAAGCAGGGTCCAGAATGCTTGGAAAAAGATAGCAGGATAGAGAGAGAGCACTGTCACTTGCTTTTAAGTCTGGAAGATGTGTATGGTTCTCATCACTTAACAGAGCATCAGTGTTCCAGTCAGGTTCTGGGTACCTCAAGCATGGTACAGGGAGAGCTATTAATAGTGCTTCATTTTGGTGCTTAACTCCTCTCCTACCACATATTTTTTGTTTTGTTCATGACTGCATCCATATTATTTTTCATAGGTTTATAGTGAATACTTGAAGTGGAGGGAGAAGAGAAATCCTTTATTAACCAGTTCACTATGAGATGTCTTTCCAATGTTGCATCAAAATGTCAGTTTAGTAGAAAGAATGAAGTGAAAAATGTGTCAGTGGAATTTTTGTTGTTGCTCAACCCTGGTCTGTCAACCTGAGGAAACCTGTCAACCACATGTAAACAGATGCTTCTGTGAGACTGTCCTACAGGTACAGCACAATATATACACTGTTTAGGGATCCAGTGCCTCCTGGTGGTAGACAGTTTCTCTCCAGGGTCAGACCTGGGTCCTTCCCTGACAAAGTTCAAGGAAATACATTGAGGTTTGGCTCCAAAGTGGATGCCACAGCTGCTCACCCGTTGTGAACAGCACCACCCCATGATGGTTCCTCATCAGTGCCTGTTAGTGGAGTGAAGGGGTTGATTTAGGATAATTTGTATGGTTAGGCTTACCCAGCAGAACATCGTTGTCACGGTCAGGTGTGGAGAACTTCATGCCGTTGTGCCACTTGAGTGCGTCCCCGGCCACAGAGTCACTCGTATACCGCACCACTGTCAGTTGGTACTTGTCACTCTCACCCCCCACACTGCATCATGGTATGCCCAGTCACACATGTAGGCACCACACCCAGTATGTGTGTGGGAGAGAGGGGGAGGGGAAAGTCTTAGTATATGTGAAGGAGAGAGGAAAAAACATGTTAGTTAAATGTTGTCCTAAGCTTGCAGTATAGTGCATTTGGGGAAGTCCCAGAGTAGAATACATGAGCAATTAGCTGATGACAAGTTCTCTGGATTTGGTAGCCTAGTGTCTGTTCTGTACTTGGAGAAATTAAAGCACAATTTCTGAAGCAAAAGGCCTTTATTATATATAGTGTGACATTTGCACAGACAGGGTTTCTTCAGAAACTTTAGAAACTTCTAGAAAACCCTGCATCTTTGTAATCTCCAGCCTGGTTGAGGGGAAAGTGAGGAAATGTGGGGTAACTGTGTCCATATGTGCACAGTGTTGGAATAAGCCCTTAGTGGGTAAAATGTCACACTGCAAGAAAATAAGTCCCTGATCTCATAACCGGTGCTTTAATTTCTCCATTTCTGTCAAGTGCATTTGCTAATGTTTACAGTTCCGTGTTTTTAAAAGGAGATGGTGTGAATTGGGTGTTACCAAACATTATACTTTAAAATCAAATAGTATGATAAAATGGTCAGAAAGTGTATCTTGGCTCACCTGAACTCCTTCCACTCAGCCCAGGCAGTGTTGTTGTGCCAGTCAGTGATGTTGACTCGTAACTCCTGCAGCCGACCCTTTGTCATGGCGTGCACTGCATCCAGACCTGCCATGGAAGTTTTTAATTATGTGCATGTTTTAAGGGGCAGATCAAAGCCTTTCAGTATTCAAGCCTTTCTCCTTTCAACCTTTTTTTATTTTTTTAACCTTTCTCTTTTTAAGCCTTTCTCTTTTTAGGCCTTTTTCTTTTAGGCCTTTCTCATTTTAGGCCTTTCTCCTTTTAGGCCTTTCTCTTTGCAGGTCTTTCTCTTTTCAGGCCTTTCTCTTTTCAGGCCTTTTCTTTTCAAGCTTTTCTCTTCCAGCCTTTCTCTTTTCAAGCCTTTTCTCTCTTCAAATTGCAACAATCTTGAGAGAGGTGTTGTGATGGATAGGCTTTAGTTGTTGCCTCTCCTGCATATGATGTTTGTACTATATATGAAAAATGTCATAATTCTTTGAGTTGTGGAAGTGCAGGTGTGTTTCGAGTGCCATTGAATTCCTTTGGTAGAGTTGGTGCTTTTGAAGAACTAAAGACTGGTTTATTATTATTATTGTATGTGGTAGCTGGTGGTGACCATCATCCACTCACCTGATGTAGTGCTGCCTACTTCTTCCTTCACCTTTATCATTCTTTTTCTGTGTCTGCCCTCCTCTTTTCCTACTTCTCCCATCTTTCCTGTCATTTTTTACAACTCTTCTTTCCATTTCAGGTGGCTTTACAGTGTGTGACTTGCCAAATGGTTTCCTGTAAGCCAGGAAACCATTTACAGTGGTGGTTGGTAACCGTATAACCAACTCATATGTGTTCCCTACGTGTCAGCAAATGGGTTGGCGGAGGGTCAGTGCCTTTCCCCATAAAACAATTAACTTATAGACAAATGGCCATCCCTTGCGGGATTGTGGCATCTGGCTATAGATAGATAGATAGATTATTATTGTTGTTGTAGTTGTTGATGATATTTCTGTTGTTTTTGTTTTTGCTTAGGGTGACTAACTGCAAAATTTGTTTTGTAGGGAATAGTTGTGCTGATTTTTTTTATTTCCCAGTCCTGGCAAAAAACAAAAGGTGGGTGTTAGTAAAGGACAAGAGGGGGTGTTGGCAGAGGGCAGGAGGGGGAAGGGGTGTAGGCAGGGAGGGTGACCCGCTTGCTAATGCCCTCGTTAGTTACTTTTTATTTTGCCTCTCTCTCTCTCTCTCTCTCTCTCTCTCTCTCTCCCTCTCCCTCTCCCTCTCCCTCTCTCTCTTGCTTCAAAAAAAGTGAATTTCCCAGATAAAACACATAAATAGTTTCAGTTAAGCAAAATTCCATTCAGTCTGCGAAACAGGAGAACAGAATAGTGGATCAGTGAAGTCATCCATTAATGTTGTTTAAGGGAGCCCGGTGGTCTAGTGGGTTAGGGTGCCCCGGTTAGATAACGGCCATGCATGGGTTTGAATCCCCGTGACGTGATGGGGGGTTTAGATCACATAATGCCACCAAGGGAGGTAGGCTGGTCATCTTCCCTTAATCTGCCCATTGTCTACCCTTAATATGCTCATAAATCTACCAGTCTAGCCTCGCCACCCTACACCTCCAAGGGGTTGTTATATATTTCTTATTTATATATTCTTTTTTTCTACAGATGCACTTCAATTATACCTGCGAGTCATTCCATC
>JAGKTI010009893.1:15314-29765 GCA_018397915.1 Birgus latro
TAACTGTCCCCCACGGCTTAGGTTTGAAACCTTAATTTCCTGTATAGCGGATGAGGGACGCAGAAATAACCATGAAGCCACAGTGACTGAATTTAAGCACAGTACTGATCACGTGCTTTACCTGCGTGACATTTTTCCTTTGTTTTGCTTCTTTTCTTTTTTTTTTTTATTGAGTCGTGTGAATAAATCTAAACTTACTTTGTACTATATCTGATGAAGTCCAGGAGAAAATTGCACTGAAATCGTATTCAGATAATTTAAGAATTTTTTTAAGTGTTAACTATGATGGTCTAGCTTGTTTTGGAGCTAAAAAATACATAAATGAAAGTCAGCCTCTTGTATACCGTGTATGTGTGTGTGTGTGAGAGAGAGAGAGGACCCCAACCAATGGTTCACCACAAATTCCCATCTGAACTTTGGGAGCAATTTCGTGTTTCTTTTTTTATAATTTTATTTTGTGATAGTGCAGAGTTCCCTGTTGTGTTGTGATTGGTGAAGGGAGGGAGAGAGAGAGAGAGAGAGAGAGAATAAATATACACACTTTAGACATTTACCACTGACGCTGTAAACTCTTTTTCTTAAGGTTGCTAAAAATCCCTATCACTTTCAGGGGTAGCCAGTCTGAAGGCAAGATACTGAGTAGATGAAAGACATGGGTGAAAACTTTAAAATGATATGTTATGCCTTGGATAAATGAGGCAGTGTGGATCTCTACTGTAGGAATATGATTATTGACAAAACAGATCAGTCTCCGTTAAAATGTTGTATTCTCGGTTAAAATGTTGTATCACCCCAAAAACACTTCAGTACATGGATGTATGTGGTCCATTTCAACAGTTTAATCCCTTTCTACAAGATTACGTATTTTGTATTTAATTCTTCCTCCCACTAGATTGTTTAATTCAACTCAGAAAGGGTCTCTGTTAGTGACGATGTTGACGTGGGCTGTATCTAACTCCTCGAGCTCGAGAAGTCTCTAAGGAGCTGAATAATATCGTCTGGATTGGCTAGAATGGAATACAGACTATGTCATTTCTGTGAACAGATTTAAGTTAACGTGGAATCAAGACACTCTACGGTCACTGCTTGCCAGTTTTCAGAACAACTGCGACCAGGTATATTCCTTACCACCCTGATATCTCTAATCTGTGAATATGACACCGTCGCACACGATTTCAGAACATAATACCAACGGAATCTGACTGCATAATAACTTCTAGTAGCCGTGTATGGGATACATTTGTGGAATTTGTCCGACACTGCCACATTTACAGGTTAGGGATATCAGAATGAGAAGGAGTACCTGGGCGCAGTTGTGTATCAAAGGCTTATAGTTAACAGACTGGAGAGCTTCGGCCATCGTGGTTCTTATGTCACTTACCAAGCCGCTGTAAATACTCGGCTCATGTTATGTGTATAGCTATGTTCTGCTCACTTTTACTAGGCGTAAAATTGGCATCTCTCATCTCAGATGCTGAGCCTTAGCAGGAGATTAACATTAGAACATGCTGCCAGTCACGAGGAAGTACTATGGAAAGGATGTAGAGCCATAATATTGTCTCATTATCCCATTGACATACGGAAAATAATCTGCCTTAGGTCGCAAATCTCCTCATGGCTAAAAGTGAATGAACCGTAGATGATTCCAGACTTGAGTAGAACAACCAAGTGCCTTAACCCTTCACTCTGATGATTCAGTTTTTATTTGGTTCTACTTTCCTCCAGAAGATTTTATTGCATTTTATTTGATAGTAAAGGAACTAGTGATAGCTGTATATAACCTCACGTTCAGTAAGCCTTTCCTAAACTGAGTAAAATCGTCTGGAGGCGTCAAGAATAAATAAAAGCCACCGTCTTGAAGGGGTTAAGCCAAGCATACAAGCAACGAGGGGAGTGTTAACGATGGCCCAGGGAATAACAGGCACGCCACGAAGACCGAAATTGTCCTGTCTTCGCTTCCAGCAGGGTGTATGTGAACAAGGAATTACAGTAAGAACGGCAGCAACAACAATAACAACAAAACAGCAACAATAAAAACAGCAACAACAATGAGAACAATAGCAACAGCAGCAACAGCGGTTTACTTTGGGATAGAATGATTTGTTTGTTAGTACTGCAGAGATAATTAGCCATTGAAAGATTTGAAGCGTTTGTTAACTTTCTCACTGCGTTCCATTCTGTCTACATCATCACAGATTTTTTTTTTTTTGAGGTGGGTGGGACGGGACGGGGTGGCTTAGGATGGACCACCACTGTACCATACTAGACAGCGTTCAAACACACCCATTGTGCACTGCCCTCTTGGTACTTGGTGGTCTAGTGATAGGAAAGGAGATGGTCGTGCCGTAATGCGCAGCGGTTCGAATCCTAGAGGTGACTGAAGGTTTACCCCTCACCCCGTCTGGGAGGAAGGAACTGGGACTGGGATGATGATGATGATGATGATGGTGGTGGTGGTGGTGGTGATGATGATGGAAGGAGGACTTGTTGTAGCGGAAGGATTACAAACTCTTCTTTACTGCTTTTACTGAGATTGTTTTTTTTTTTTTAATGCCTCCGTCAATCTCTTCTTTTTAGCTTATGAAGGAAATGTTACCTACAGACTGGAGTCATTATCACACTTATGGTCAGTTGCCTTACGTAACTACGATTTGTGTAACTGATTTATTTTTGCATAACGATCGACATGGGAAATTTTCTGCACTTTCCTCTCCTCGATCTGTTGGGAAACTAAACCTCAGTTGCAAGAGGGAACTGACTATATGCTTGTAAATCTCGGAGTATCATACTTACCTGCGTCGATGTGGGAGAAAGAATATTACCTGCATATTGGCTGCGTCATAAAATGCGACTGACAGGCGGGAGAAAGGAACTGGAAAAGCCGCTTGTGGTATTCATGCGTATGAGTGTATTCGCGAAGACATAAGAGACTTCGTGATACTCTTCCTTAGCGATTTGTTTTGCATGTTACACCTTAAGAATATCTCAGTATTTTCTTAGCATCGACATCTTTTCCGTCAATAACAGAGAATAGGGTACAAAGGTGCAAAATACAAATAAGTCGGTGTTACGAATACTCCTATTTCAGCGAGATTTTTTTTCTTTTTTAAGTTGCCTACTCTGGGCATAGACTTCATTCACAGCCTGCTCCAAAGGTCCAGTAGTCCTCCTGCATACCATACATCTTTACATGTCACCACTTCGGCGCTAACACCCACCGTCCATATTGAATTTATGCTAGGGTTATCTCATACAGGACTGGTGTATTGGTATTAGCGGGGGTATTTTAAAATGTTGGCGGGTCTTCTGGTAGATCAGTAAAGTCTGATTATACGAAATTAAAATCTTTGAACCGTTCCCTGCCCCAGCAGGGATTTGAGTCCGGTAGGGCTGCAGGCCACCACTCTACCGTTTGAGCCACTGCTTTTAACCCTTTCACTGCGATGACAACCATTTATTTTTTTTCTCTCTTCATGGTACTGTCGCAAGGTCGCAAGGTTATACTCAGCTTAGAAGAGCACCCTAGTAGTGAGAGGGGTTACTGACGGCTATATCAATCCCCCCCACCCAATTCAAAAAGCCGCTCCGAATTTGAATAAAATTGTGTGGAGTTAGAGTGCAAGTAAAATACTGTACCTTATAAAAGTAAAGGAGTTAGGGAAGAGTAAAGACTGGCCCCTTGTCTTCGATGACGACTTCACTGATACACTTTCTTCTCCTGTAGCTAGCACCGGTAGAGCTTATTGACATTAGAATTTCTTCGTAGCCGATGGAGCCTAAAAGTTAAAAAAATGAGGAAACAGAATGCGCCTGATAAGATCGAGAGAGAGAGAGAGAGGGAGAGAGGTTGAGACAGCCTGAATTAAACATCAGCGGACCTCTGGACTTCACTCTGACATTTACACATCACTCTCTCTCTTTCTCTCTCTCATCCCAGTGTTCAATATTCTCTCTTTTTGGGCCCTGCTGTTTTTCTTTGTTCATTCATATTGGCGTCTTTTTTTTTTTCCTCATTGTATGATATATACAGAGTACATGTATATTATACAGAGAGAGAGAGAGAGAGAGAGAGAGAGAGTGTAAGAAATTAATGAGAGCAGGAGAATCAGTGAAATGTAGAGTTTAGCTTGCGTAAAGGATGTCGAGTCGAGCAGCTGATTTATGTTCAGTTCTTGGTGTTTGAAGGCGATTATTCAGCCTTGGAGGGACTTTTGAAACTAGAGCAGGCTAGAGATAATGTTTTCCTAAGTTAAATATAACCGTGCAAGAGTACCACGAAGCAACTATAACATACATCGCCGCTTTGATGGCGTTAAGATTATAAAGGATGACAAAGGAACGGAAGGTAAGAATAAACCCTCACATGGTCGGAACAACTCTAATATTCTGTTGCAGCTAACGCCAAAATTCCATTATGCATAGAGTAAGTCACAGGAGTCTTAGAGTGTTAAAACTGCCATTGTTAAGCCTCTCATGGTCTGAATAGTATACCTTAATACTCATTTTCTGCTAACGCGAGACGATTTAATTCAACTGATAGCGAGTCATAGGCGCCTGAGAAAGTCAAGTGAAAGGGAAGAAATAGACCAGCAATATATGGATACTGAATTAATACTATAGAAGGATTATGCAACTGTAAAATGGATATTTGCTAGGCAGAGTCAAGATGCTGGGAGATTTTCGGACGGTGACAATAACTGTGTTGACAAAATTATGAAAAAAATTAAAGATGTTCATGAAAGCAAGAAGGAAGTATTGTTAGTTTAGAGCCTTTGTTACTGGAAAGTAATCTGACTAATCCCTTTGGCGCGAGAGGTCTCCCCAAATCTGATTATGATCGTATTGCATGAAACTGAATAAAATATATACACGTTTCACCTCTACCACTTCACTGCAATGACCTCTAAAGTCAGTGCATCTATCTGGCGGGAGCGAGAATATAAAACTAGTCGTAATCATACAGTATTTAGGGGTTAATGGTAAAGCTGAAAGAAAGGTAGTTGGGAATGCAAGGAAAAGTTTGCGGAAATTTTAATGTTTAGGGGCAGGTTAGCAATAATAGAAACACATGGTTTGCTCCAGACTTGCTGTATAATAGGAAGGACAATGGTATTAGGATTAATGTCTATCGACTCCACGAATTCACTACACTATGGCAGATAATTAGTTTTTGCCAAACCCCAAATCCTCCCCTACAGTGCGACCAGCCAGAGTCGACTCTACGCAAAAAGTGCATGGTAAGGCTGGTCGGTCTTGACTGACTAGCGGAACTGCACACCACACCAGCCATAGAATCACACATTCTCCTAGCTGCTGCCTCACACTGGATAAGGTAATGGTCTTGCTATCGGTGAAATGGTAAGCTGGTTCAGATACTATGTTCAAATTCATTCTTAAGCCTTGCACTGACTTTCAGTGAATCTCGGATGGTAATTGAGAGGGTGCTGCACTACGAACAGGTTGGCTGGTAGGAAGTAGAGTGACGATGAACACTTTACAATTATTCTTATTGTGCAGATACTTTTTTCACTGGTAACTGTACAGGGTCATCAGTCCAATATTAGCTTACGAACACGAGGAAAGTAAGTTAGATACAGAAAATAAAACTGAAGATGTGAAAGAATTAACCTAGTGCAAAAACAAGAAAGATCGAAAGCAGGAAAGAAGTGGAAAGGGTAAGCTAGTAAGAGAAAGCAGACAGCAAGAATATATGAAAGCAAGGGACAGTGAGTAAGAGAGTAAATCTTTCGACAGTAAGAGGGAATTAAGAGGGAAGTAAAGATTACAGTCAGCATCGCAATTGCATGACACAACTCCCCCACTTCAGATGTTGGTACTGTAGTAATAGTAGTTGAAGCAGTGGTAGCTTTGGTTGTGGTGATTGTGGAAGTGATAGTTGTGGTGGTTTTTGTGGTCATGGTGTTAGTTTTGATGGCAATTGTGTTAGTGGTGGTGTCTGTGGTTATAGTGGTGATAGTTGTGGTTGTGGTGACGATAATACGGAAAATATTCTTAGTGAAATAAACATTAGTAAGGAGGACGTATTGAAAGAAATTAATAAGTTAAAAACTCAAAAATCGCCAGGTCCGGACGATATATATGCAAAAGTTATAAAAGAAACCAAAGAAGAATTATGTCAGCCACTTTTAACGTTATTTAATGACTCTTTAATTTCAGGAGAAGTTCCCGAGGCGTGGAAGACCGCAAACGTAGTGCCCATTTTTAAAAAGGGTGATAAAGCAGCTGCGTCGAATTATCGTCCGATAAGTCTAACGTCAATAGTAGGAAAAATGTTAGAGTCAATTTTGGCCAATAAGATTAGAGAACACTTAGAAAGATTTAATCTTATAAATGAAAGTCAGCACGGATTCAGGCAAGGACGATCCTGCCTCACAAACTTGTTGTCATTCTTCTCGGAGGTCTATGAGGCAGTAGATAGCGATAAAGCTTACGATATTATTTATCTGGACTTCAGTAAAGCGTTTGATAGGGTCCCACACGAGAGGTTAGTTAGGAAGGTTCGAGCACACGGTATAGACGGCAATATCTTAAAATGGATAGAATCCTGGCTGAAAGGACGAAAGCAGAGAGTATTAATAAATGGAACTAAGTCGGATTGGGGATTAGTAACTAGCGGTGTACCACAGGGTTCAGTACTCGGTCCCTTACTATTTGTTATATATATAAATGATCTAGACTTAGGAATCACCAGCAGTATCAGCAAATTTGCCGACGATACAAAAATAGGGCGTATCATTAACTCGACTGACGATTGCCATAACTTACAAAATGACCTCGATATATTATCCAGATGGTCTAAAACTTGGCAAATGGAATTTAACGTCGAAAAATGTAAAGTACTTAACGTAGGCAAGACCATTGGAGATACTAAATACAGCTTAGATAACAAAGAAATTAGTAAATCGGAATGCGAGAGAGATCTAGGAGTCATGGTTAGTAACGACCTCAAACCAAGGCAACAGTCTATTAATGCGAGAAATAAAGCAAATAGGGTCCTAGGATTTATTTCGAGAAGCGTGAGCAATAGGTCATCAAAAGTAATACTGCAACTTTATCTAGCATTAGTAAGGCCACATTTAGACTACGCAGTACAATTTTGGTGTCCTTACTATAGAATGGATATTAACTCGTTAGAAAGTGTACAGAGAAGAATGACAAAAATGATACATGATGTTCGAAACCTGTCATACGAAGACAGACTGAAAAGACTAAATCTGCACTCATTAGAGAGACGTAGAGTAAGGGGAGACTTAATTGAGGTGTTTAAGTGGATGAAGGGTATAAACAAGGGAGATATTAGCAAGGTACTTAAAGTGAGCATACAGGATAGAACTAGAAGTAATGGTTTCAAACTAGAAAAATTCCGTTTCAGTAAGGAAATAGGTAGAAATTGGTTTGGTAATAGAGTAGTAGATGAATGGAATAAGCTTCCTAGTAAAGTAGTTGCTGCCCCTTCCATTGTGAGTTTCAAGCATAGGCTAGATAAGCATATGACAAATAAGGGGTGGGTATAGAAAAAGAGAAAAAAAAAATCTTATAACCAATACTAATTCATACTTTTTCCTTTTCAGGTTACACTATGATAGTCTCTGTTCTCCTTTCACACTTTCCTATAAAATGTCCACGCCAGTTTTTCTATGCTGCGTGGTGTTCTTTCTGACTTTTTCCTGCCGGCTTCGGCTGGAGGGTTTGGAGGGCGGGGGGAGCCTTCTTCTTTGCTGTCCTTATCTCATCCTAGTAGTTCAGTTACTCTTCTAGGAGCTGCCTAGCACGGGCCAACCGGCCTACTGCAGTTATCCTCTCTTCTTATGTTCTTATGTTCTTATGTTAATTATTGTAGTTGTGTTGATGATGATAGTAAGAATAGTTGTGGTGATGATGATTGTCGTGAGGTAATGATAGTACAGTAGACCATTTCGAGATGCTTTGGACACACTCCATTTTGGAAGACATCGTAAGCAGAGATGAAGACAGACCGAGAAAAAATATTACAGAATTAACCAATTGTGTCTATGAAACACTGGGAATACCTGTTAACTATTAGATAAGAAAGTTTGATAGAAAGAAGAAAGTGTGTGAAGAGTCTGGTGCTGCGTGCCCTCCTTAAGGGAGGAGGTATGTAGGCAGAGATTTGACTTGAGCGGTGGTAAATGTAATAGTAACAGTAAGGAGTGATGTATGAGGTTACTGTAAAAATGGTTACGATGTCACTCTGGGTGAAAGTGGTAGAGCAATATTATATTAATGAATTATTAGAATACACATTTGTTGTTAACTAAAGCTGGTTTGTTTTCACCTGGCAGAACTAGGCCACTCCTACGACTTGAGCCCTAAATCATAGTTGGGTGGAATTTAATGAACCTTAGTTATGAGGTAGGATTTAGCTTCTTGGTTAATACTCAGGTAGATCCTCTAATCTGACTTCGTCTGTCCATCAATTAATAAATGTCAGGTTAAAACAAAAGAGCTGTAGTACGGTCTGATCATCCAGTCTCATAAGTATCCGTTATCATGCAGTCGATTTTCTTTTTTCCTCTTTAGATGGTTGTGCTGGAATCCATAATTTTGCCTCTTAATATACAGCAGGGACGAGATTCTCTCCCTACCGACAGACAGGATCAATTCAGCAGCGAGCCAAATGCCAGATTAAGGGATGACTCCAGTGATTATTCATTCCTTCGCAGTCCAAAGTCTTCATGGCATTTAGGACTTTTTTCAGCAGTATGACAAGAGCGCCTGTCGTTCGTCGTCGCACATAAAACAGTTCTTGTGCCTGCTACTGTATATTTAGCTCTTAAGTTTTGTACGTCACTGCCATTTGACCTTTGGAGTGCTGTCTGGGATTTGATTTTAGCCTTTTCTTTTCTTAACTGGAGAGTAACAGTGATTGTGAGTCTTGGACGTGACATTATTCGCATCCCTTCCTCTCACTCGCCGTCCCTGCTTCGTTTTATTTGTCTCGTTCATCCAGCTTCTCTGCTTCATTCTCTTATCTCCCTTTCGTTTATTCTCTTTCTTTACCTCACTTAATTTGTCTCCCTTCCGTTTAGTGTCCTTCCCTGCTTCTTATTCGTCTTCCGCCTGTTGTTCTTCTCTGCTTCATATTTGTCTTCCTTCCGTCTATTCTTCCCTATTTCACTTTATTCGTCTTCCTTCCGGTAATATTCCTTCATGATTTCCATTTATTCGTCTCCCTTCCGTTCATTCTCCTTCCCTACTTCGCTATTATTTTCTCTACACTTCTCTCCTCTCCCCTCATCTCCCTTCCTTACTCTTCTGACTTGATTTTTTTCACTTGTCCATCTCATACTTTTGCTTTTCTTCTCACTCCTGCCTCTCTAGATTTCTTTTGTTCTTCTGCGTTATTTCTTTCTTCATTTTCTCGCTCTTTCCCCTTTTCTTTTAGGTCCACTCTTCTCACTGCCTCTTACTCTCTCCTAACCTTGTCTTTTCCTCACTAATTTCAACCTTTCTCTTTTCCTCTTGTCTGTACTTTGCTGAGTTTTACACCTCTGCATCTTTCACTTTCTCGTTGTTCTCACCCACGTTCCTCAGTTCATTCAGTTTTTCCTTATTCTTCTCTTCTTCCTCATCACTTGTTTTACTTTTTCTGAGATTTGTTCTTTTCTTCTCGTTCTTTCCTTAGACGTCTTATCTTTACCGCTTTCTTGTCTTCCACCCAAAGTTTCCACTTTCCTCATATTTGTTTTCCTCCTCCTGCTCTGTTACACTTTTTTCTGCCTTGTATTTCATGTCCACTTCGAGTCTGAGTGTTTCTTTCTTCCTTTTACCTACTCTTTCCCTCTCCCTCCAAAATCCGTTTTCCTCTCTTCATACTCTCAACTTCCTCCTCATCTCTCTTTCCTTTCCCTCACCCTCACTACTCACATTTCCTCTCGCCCCATAACCATCATCTTCTTCCTCTCACTCCGTTACTGTTTCTTTTTTCCCATACTTGTTCTTCCACTTTTACTATGTCCTCTTAGTCTTCTCTTGCTTTAGTCCTTTTTCGGCTTTATTTTGTCTCTCGCTCCCCATCAATTCTCTCCTTTCTACTGTTCCTCTTCCCAGACCTCCTCTCTTTAATCTTCCTCATCTCCATTTACTGTTTTTCCCTCTTCCTCATTCTCTCCTTCTTCTTACCCACACTTCCTTTCCTGCCTGTACTTTAAAGTTCCTCTGTTCCACTTTCTTTTCCTCCTTATTCTCCTCCCTCATTCTCTTCTGTCTCCTTCCTACCTGCAGTTCCTTTCTCACTGTTCAGTTGCCTCCACATTGCCCGCTTCTTTCTGTCTTTCCCTCTCTCTCTCTCTCTCTCTCCCTCTTCATCTCCCATTCTCTACCGTTCCTTTTTAGTCCTCTTTCTCCTATGTACAGTTTTACTACCATTTATATTTTAGCCTTCCTTCTTTAATCCCTCAATCCCCAATTCCCTTTTCTCTCCCTCTCCTTCTCTTTCATTTCCCTCTCCCATTCCGTTCCTTTTCTGTCTCCCTCTCCCACACTTGACCTCCCTCGCCTTTACCATTCTCCGCCTCCCTCTCCCCATCCCTCTCTCTCCCACTTATATTTCCCCAACATTCACCCATTCTCCTTCCTCATCCTCCCTCTTTTTCTCTCTCCTTTCCGCTCCCTCTCCTTCTTCACTTCCCACTTGATGATTCAGCATTTTTCCCTATACCATATCTCTCTCTTTCTCCACCTCTCCATTTTCCTTTTCATTTCCCACTTTTCCTTCCCCTTTGCCGCTTCATCTCTCTTTCCCCACTCCCTCTCCCGCTTTTATTGACCCAACATTCACGCCAACACCCATTCCCCTCTCCCTCTTCCCCCCTCACTCCCCCCCGCCCCGACAGCAATCAGCAGTGCATGAGAGTGGGTTGGGTGAGGGTGTTTAAGCCTGGCTGAGTGCTGGACCCAATAACTGCTTGACAACGTTCGAAGCCAGACCAGGCGCACAGGGATTGGATGAAAAGATGGCAGGAGTGGAAATGGCGAAATTCGGGCTGGGAGAATGGGAGAGACAGATGGGGAGAATGGGAGGAAAGATGAGAAAGAAAGGAAGGAAAAGTTAAGAGAATGCACGAAGGAATACGGAGGGCTAATAGCGACAAACTTATTAGTGCTTTCGAGGCTAGTATAGGGTAGGTTATAATGTAAGTATTCTTCAAGGCAAAGGCAAGGATAGCAAAGCAAGAAGGCTCTCCTCACCCGCCAGACCCTGCAGCCGCCGTAGCCGGCAAGGAAAAAAATAAATGGATCACCATGCAGCATGGAAACACTGTCATGGAAATGTCATAGGAAACGATGAATAGAAATCTTATATCATTTTGCCTGACAAAGAAAGTACTGTTGTCAGTATTATTTGCATATCGATATTGTTATGGGGTCTTGTCTTACACTTGAAATGTATTACACAGGAGTGGACATGTTTGGCCCGAGATTAGAAGCCAAATACTGTACTCATCTATTCCATTACTATACTGCATAGTATCACAGTTTACGACATTAGAGGGCAATTTATTGCATATACTCACGACTCTACTGAATATGAAATGTCAGCTTCATGTGGCTAAAAACATTCACAACAAATGTAGGACCATTATTTTCAGTTCTTCGTTCTGCTAAAAATAGTTTCATTCGTACTAAATGCTCTGAACTTTCTACCTCAAATTCCCCCGCTCCCTCTGGCACCTTGCCAACAATCTTTCTAACAATTTTGCCTCATCATCCTTCCCTCCTCTTTTCCACCCTGATGACTCTGTAGCTGTTTCTACTACTGATAAAACAGAACTCTTCGCTCAAACTTTCTCCTCCAATTCCACCTAAGACGATTCCGGTGCTTTTCCTCCATCACTTCCTCCCTATCACATCCTCATGGCTTACATTAAAATTTTTTCAGCTGAAGTATTTTCTGCCATCACTGGCCTCAGTACTAACAAGGCATATGTGCCTAATGGGGTCCCTCCTGTTGTCCTCAAGAACTGTGCTTCTGTGCTTACACCCCGTTTAGGCAAACACTTTTGCCTCTGTCTGTCAACTTGCACCTTTCCCTCTTGCCAAAAATTTGCACACATTCAACCCATCCCAAAGAAGGGTGAGCATTCCCAGCCCTCTAACTATCGACCAATTGCTTTAACGTCCTGCATTTGAAAAGTTTTTGAATCTATTCTTGGCAAAAAATTTTTTTAGGGCATCCTTCCTATCACAGCCTTTCCGATCGTCAGTATGGGTTTCGTCAGGGAAGCTCCACTGGCGGTCTCCTCACGTACCATTCACACTCCAGGTCATCTTCCTTTTGGGATTTTGGCGAAAACTTTGCCATTGCCCTTGACATCTGAAAGGCTTTCTATCTAGTCTGGCATAAATCTTTAATTTCCAAACTGCCCTCTTACGGTTTTTGTCCTTCTATCTGTGCCTGCATCTTACGCTTCCTTTCTAGCCGTTCTATAGTCGCTGTTGTAGATGGCCACGTTCTTCTCCTAGAGCTATCAGTAGTGGTTTTCCACAGGGCTCTGTCCTATCACCAACTCTCTTTCTTATATTCATTAATGACCTTCTAAGCTGTACATCTAACCCTATCCACTCATATTATGCTGATGACTCCACCCTTCACCTTTCGATATGCGTCCATCTCAGCAGTTACTTCAGAAAACAACGGATGAGGCTATGGCACATATAATGTCTGACTTGACTCATATATCTGATTGAGGTAAAAGTAATCGTTTTTAATGCTTCAGAAACTCAGTTCTTACATCTTTCAACCCATCAAATTCTTGCGCAGGAATTTCCTCTGATTTTTAACTAATATCCAACTCAATCCAGCATCGTCTCTAAATATACTTGGGGTTTCATTGTCTTGGAATTTATTTTGGAAAGATCCTATTACCTCTCTTGTAAAATTTGCTTCCATGAGATTGGGTGTGCTAGGCCGACTTCGTGCCTCCATGCCCAGTTGTTGACTTTATATACGGGTTTTATTCGCCTCTGTATAGAGTACAACTCAAATCCCTACATACATGTCTTCTCGACAAGGTGGAGTCAAAGGCTTTTCGTCTCATCAACTGTCCTCCTCTTACGGGCTCCCTTCAACCTTTGTCTCTTTGCCGCACTGTTGCATCTATATATCTTTTCTATCGCTACTTCAATGGCCACTGCTTCCTTGAACCGTCTGCTTGCATCTCTCCACCACTACGGTAGGTGGGTAGCACCCGTCTAGCAGCAAACTCTCATCCCTTTTCTGTTCAGCTTACTAATGCAAGAGTTAACCGTTACTCCCAGTCCTTCATGTATGTAATGAGTCAATTCTGAAACTATCTTCCTTTGTCTGTATTTCCTACTGCCTATGACCTCCTGTCTTTCAGACGCAGTGTGTCCATGGATCTCGAAGTGAACGGATCATGAATTTGGCTCTGTGTTTTTTTTTTTTCTTGGAGGGAACAATCTTACAGGCTTCTGGCCTTTGATTCCTTCTTCCTTGCATAAGAAAAAGTATAATTGGGCAGATTCACCATGTAGTATTTTTTATTCCATTACCTTTAGCATAACTTGGCCGATCTGCTTTGAAATAGTTTTGATAGCCATATTACCATATCCTTTTGAAGATTTGGCATATTTTGATTTAAATCCCGGCAGAAGGTAAACGGATGCAGCTCTTCTAAACGGTCCTTGTATGGTTTATTTCTCAGTCTAGGTATAATTTTTGTCACCCTTTGCTGCATTTTCTGAAGCTTCTCCATATTTTTAAAAAATAAGCTTATCAGAACTGGACAGTGCATTAAGCATGGGCATATTAGAAAGTTATACAAGGTTGGGATGATGTTTTCCAAAATATGTTCGAGTGATCAGTCTATTAGCCAGATTAATTTGTTGAGTATCTTGAAAAGCCTTTGTACAAGGTTCGCTTGTTAAAAAATAATTTAATATGTTTCCTAAATCTTTCTTGAGGTTTAAATTGCCAAGTTGAATGTTTTTTTTTATTGCAGAACTGGATCTTTCATTTTTACCGCCAGGATCTGGCACTTTGCATTTACTATAATACTACAAAATTCTTCTGCATCTGGGCCCAATTTTTGTCCATTAAGATATTTCTGAATTGCCTGTCTGTCTTTGTAATGTTTAGTGTGAAATTAAGAAGACTCAAGGCAACGGTATGAAACATGCCTCATAATGGTTCATCGCTCCAAACATGCTTCGAATCGTTCAGCCCAGTGCTTCCTCCTTAACAAATATATACAGGATGAGCACAAAAACACTCTCTTGATTTCCAACAGATATAGAATATAACTTTATTGGAATATACTTACACATTGGCGGCTACAGTTGCATGATCTCATAAGTTAATGTATCTGCGGTCACCATATTTATAAACATATTTATAAACATATTCCAATACTACTTGAAATCAAGGAGTGTTTTTGTGCTCACCCT
>JAGKTI010009894.1:0-29763 GCA_018397915.1 Birgus latro
GTTTGAATTTCCCGCACGCGCCGACTAGCTCCCTTCCTGCCCTATCCCCCTCCTCCTAGTTCTGTCTCAACTCCTGTGAACAGTGGATGGCTGTCCGATCATTTACGGTATTTTTGTTCTTGTTTATATAATCAAAAGTCACAGTGCTAAGGATTAAGTGTAGTTAAACACTGGATTACTGGATATGCTTCAAGAGCAATTATGACCACTGTTAAAACCTTAGAGGTGGGGGTAAACAATGAGTAAACAACAATCATGGACATTTAAGTAAACATTGTCAACTGCTAAATATTTTCCATAATCACTTCTAAATCCTCATTCTCTAGTTACATTTTATTTACTTCATGCTTTGTGTCCCATATTTGAGTGCACAGGCTGTGAAAGAGGTGATTCTCTCAGTGATTACCATGTCTCTTACATACGTCCACTATCTAGTCAACTGGTGAACATTTTTGCCCTACACATCTCTAAATCATAATTTTTCTGGTTACATTTTATTAACTTCGTGATTTGTGTCCCATATTTGAGTGCATAGGCTGTGAAAAGGTGATTTTCTCAGTAATAATCATGTCTCTTCCTTACGTTCTTTATGTAGTCAGCTGGCGGACACCGCTGCCGTACTCACTTCAAAATCATAATTTTTTGGGTTAAAATCTAATTAATTCATGCTTTGTGCCAATTATTTATTTGAATGGAGTCTTAATTAAGTGCTATGCATGTCCGGTAGGGAGGTAGGTAGGTGGTTTTCTGATTTAGGTTAGGTTAGGTTAGGGTCAAGAATGACCAGTGCTGTTGGTGAACGGTGAACACCTTTGCCATACCTAACTCTTTTTCTGGTAACAGTTTATTTATTTGATGCTTTGTATCCCATATTTTAGTGCATGAGATGTGAGAAATGATGATTTTCATAGTGATGCCACGTCCGATACTTATTTACACTAAGCTGCCAACTCATGAACATCTATGCCTTACTTACCTCAAAATCATCATTTTTGGGTTAAAATTCAATGAATTCATGCTTTGTGTCCATTATTTAATGCATATGGTGTGAGAAAGGGTGAGTTTCATAGTGATTTCCATGTCTGATACTTACACTTGCTGGCAAGTTGTGAGCACCTATTCCTTACTCACCTCTAAATCATCATTTGTTGGTTAAAATTCAGTTAATTCATGCTTTGTGTGCATTATTTATGTGAAAGGGGACTTAAATAAGTGCTATGCATGTCCGGTAGGGAGGTAGGTAGGTGGTTTTCTGATTTAGGTTAGGTTAGGTTGGGGTCATGAATGACCAGTGCTGGAGCTTCAGGGCCACTATCCGGACAAGACCACTGTCCGGTCATGCCTTTGGCTTTATTACGTCGGATAGTAGAGAGATTACTGTCTATATATACTCTATGTATATATATATATACAAAAGCTACGAATATTATATTTTAATATTATTTTTTACTCTTACTGGCTGCAGGAGCAATGAGAGTGGCTCCTGTGGCCTTGTTCTGCTATGCTTCATCAGACCAAGATGTAACCACCATGGCAAAAAATACAGCTCTTCTCACTCATGCCAACAGATTGGGCTACAATGGAGCTGTATTGCAAGTAAGTTGAAATATTGGCAGGTTTTTAATAAAACCTGTTTGCTTGGTATGGAGAATATAGTATCTGATTTGCTATTTATAACATGCAGGGCTTATGTTAGGCTCCCATTGTTAAAAAAATCTGTCTATCTTTCTGTCTGTTTCCAGTTGCCTTAAACCCGTAAGGGGTGGCCACAAACAAATCGCCTCCATGTTGCCCTGTCCCCTGCCATTTCACTGCCCTGCTTCCAGCTCAAACCCCACTTTCTCATATACCACTCCACTCCATCCCTCCATCTCATCCTCAGCCACCCTCTCCCTCTCCACCCCCTCCACCTCACTCACATACATTCTCTTCGTCAGTCTCTCTCTCCATTCTCTCTACATAACCAAACCACCTTCCTATCACGTTCACATCCACACCACAGTGCTCCTTCACTTCCTCATTTGTCAGTCTGTTTCTCCATGTGACTTCACATGCTTCTCTCAGATAACTCATTTCCACTGCCCTCACTCTTGATTTGTGTCCCTCCAACAGGGTCCAATCTTCACATCCATACATTAGAGCTGGTATCACAATACTGTCATCCAGTAACTTTTTCACTTCCATGTTCACTTCCCTGTTTCTTATTACTACTTTGAAAGAACCAGTAACTTTTCTTCCTTGTTGTACCCTTTCAAGCACTTCACCCTCTAAACTTCCATCATCACATGCATGCCCCCCAAGTACTTAAATACTCTCATTTCCATTTTCTCCTCGTCCTGCCTCACTGTGCAGTCGCCCTGAGAAGTGACTGCAGAGTATCCACAAATTATCGGTTAGTGATAATGCACATACTCCTCCTTACAAGGTGAAACCTGTTATGTAAAATTATTACAGAAAACAATATGTAAATGCCAAAATACCAGTATATTTCAAAACTGTAGGAAGCAGTGCATTTGTTATGATATTAGGAAATCCTAAAAGGAACTAATTGAAATTTCTGAACTATCGCTTAGGGACAGACAGTAATAATTTGCGATCATGTATGGTAACACAGAATAATTTTTAGTGGCGTAAGACTGAAAAGAAGAGAGATTCAGTAAACAATTAAAATCAGCCATTATTATTTATAAAATAATTTCACTTACAATGCTGTGGAATAACTTTTACAACAATAAATATTTCAATTCAGTTCAGTAATTTATTTCTATTTTTGTGTTCTTCATGGATGATGACAGGAAGCGGGAAAGCAGTGTAAGTTAGTAGGACTACTTTAAATGGTTCAGTCAACAAGTACGATAGGAGACAACTTTTACTCAAAGGCATGCAGTTGTTACACTGCATTTGGCCAGTTTTCCATTTAGAAAAATCTGTGGCAGAATTAAGTTATGCCAGTGAATGAAATACAGTATAAAGAAAGAACCTCGGAAATCTGACGTGAGTTGGGGCTTCTTGGATAATGCCAACTTGTCATAGCATGATCTGTTGGCAAGAGTAATAAATTGCAGAGGTTCATAAACAGTTCAGTGAGTTGAAAAGTTTGAAATCAGCATTTTCAGTTAATCCAGATGTAGCGGTTTATTTAAAATGAAAGATGTTCTATCTATCTATCTATTGCCAGACACCTCAATCCCGCACGGGGTGGCCACAAACAAATCGCCTCCATGTCGCTCTGTTCCCCGCCATTTCACTACCCCGCTTCCAACTCACACCCCTCTCTCTCATGTACCTCTCCACTCCATCCCTCCATCTCATCCTCGGCCTCCCCCTCCCTCTCGCCCCCTCCACCTCACTCACACACTCTCCTCGTCAGTCTATCACTCTCCAATCCTCTGCACATGCCCAAACCAGTAGCAGTATGTGCTTTTGCATTACAAGAGTTTATACTCGTAAAATCATGTTTTGGTTCTCTTTATTGCCTAATGTAACAGAAATGAGTAAAATCTGTCGTACCTCCTTACAACTGAAAATGAGTTTGCTTCACTGGAAATCAAGTAAATAATTATAATAAATGAGAAGACAAGGAATAAAAGGCAGAATGGTCTTGCTGCTACCGCAGGTAGGGTATTACTGTACTTGTATTATGTACTAAGAACAGTTTCATTGTTGTGGCATCCTTATTGTTGCTTTGTCATCACCATAGCATTTGAAAATAAGGTAGTGTATTGCAGTCATGAGACTTTTCCTTAACCGGTCTTTGAAACTAGAGCATTTGTATTTGAAATCCTGGGAAGCAAATACATGAGGAACACAGAGTTATGCTACGTGCCACGCGCTGAGTAATACATTACACATTCATTCAAATCGGGAAACATATCTAAGTGTTAACTTCTAATATATCACTGCCTTGTGTTACTCATTCTACATAATTTTTAGTGAGATATATATTTTATTTGATATGACATGATGAAGGTGCATAATTTTTATCTTATATTCGCTAAGTTTTCATTGAACTTATAGTTCCCTACATTGACCTTTAGATTCTGTTTCTTACACACTCTCTCAAACTCATTCACCAAACCTTGCAGTTCCCCTTCTTCTTCGCTTAACAATACTGTACCATCAGCAGACAACAGTACAGGGAGTTTCTACACACTGCCCTCTCTCATTAGGGCTGCTCCAACATCCACTGCCCTACCTTGTGTCTCTTCTATAACCCCATCCATATACAGATTGAACATCTTTGGAGACATGACACATCCCTGTTTCAATCCAACCTTCAAATAGAAAGATTCATTCAGTTCACTGACCACACACACTGCAGCCTTAGCACCCTCATATATACTTTTCATGGCAGTCAACAACTTCCCATTTATTCCATATATTCTTAATACATTCCACAGTCCTTGTCTATCCACCCTGTTATATGCTTTCTTCAAATCCATGAGGGCCACATACAACATCTTTCCCTTCTCTACTAACTTTTCCATTAAAGACCTGCAAATGAATATCTGATCTACACAACCTCTTCCCTTCCTAAAACCTCCTTGTTGTTCTCCAACTAATTCCTCTCCTCTGTTATTTTCCTAACTCTGTCAGTAAGTATCCTACCATGTACTTTTCCTCTTACACCAAGGAGACAAATGCCCCTAAGATTACCACACACTTCTTTTTCTTCTTTTCCTTTTTACAGGGGAATAATTAAACCTGACTTCCAATACTCCATGACTTTACCTTCCTCCCAGGCCAATCTGCACATCTTCCACATCCATTCTTCTACTATCTCTCTCCCATGCTTCAGCATTTCACCACACACTCCATCAATACAGTACTTTTAAGACAGTCTTGTCATGATTTTTGTTTTTATTGTCTGAACTGGAGATGAACCTGGTGAACTGCAGGCTGAACTTGCAATCTTCTTGCAGTGCACCACCCTCCTGTTAGGTGATAGAAAGTTAAGGGACATGTTATAGCCAGGCAGTAGAGTTTCTGAGTTATATCAGTGCCATTGCATGAAGGTACCTCTTTAAAGCACTAAGTACCATAATAAAGTTTGAAACTGCTTCAATATGGTTCTTAGAAGCTCATCTTGCTGCATACCAGAAGTGCTGAGCAACTACATGTATGCCAAGTCTTCTATTGTAATCATGTGAAAGGTATGCAGAGTATTGGAGGGAGAGAGAGAGAGAGAGAGAGAGGATGGGGGGTAAGGAGGAGTTGATTGATTGATTGATTCTGATACAAGTCCGAATCTGGTATCCCTGTTTCATCTTGGAGTAGGATGAGATAAACCACTTAAAGGTGCTACCAATGGTTGTGCCGAGATCGCACACACAAGACAACAGTTTTCGTGATGCAGTGTGGTGTCTCTGCAGCTTCACATGAAATCAGTGCTGTTTTTACTCATTTGATAAAGGTTCAGTAATGATACTATTCTATCAGTACACTATTTTCACTTATAAAAAGTATCCTGCATTAACCAATGCAGCCTGAATCACTGGTAAGGATTGTCCATTATGTAAAAGTGTAATGCAGTGTTTTTACAGTGACACCATGTCACAGCTCCAACTAATGCTATGGAGTGCTGTTCCTCATCTCCAGGCTCACTTCTTATCAAGCTCACTTATCAATATTTAGGTGTTACTCTGAACCAGCACTTGATTCCTTTTACCTGAGCAGCCTCCATGTAGTTGTCTCCATTTATTATGAGGAATTGTGGTAGGTGGGGGCACTCACCATCCACTCACTTGATGTAGTGCTTCTCTCGGGTGTCTGTCCTTTCCTTTCCTCCTTCCTTCTTTCTTTCCTTCCTCTTCTGTGATTCTTTACTTCATTCTTTTCTCCTCCTCTTGCCTACAGGTGACTTTACACTCCCTCTTCTATCTCCATTCTTTCCTCTTCCATCTGCCTGTTGGTAACTCTACACTGAGCGACAAGCCAAATGGTTTCCTGTACATCAGTAAACCATTTACTATGCTGGGTGGTAACCATATAACCAAATTTTAGTGCCTGGTGGTTTAGTGGGTAGGGGTGGTTGGGGTGTATTGCTCACATAATGCCACTCAGGGATGAGTGAGGCTGGTAACTTTCAATGTCAGGACCAACTTGCCTAGCCCTGGGCTAGGATTGGATGATGGATGGATGAACAGGAAAGAGTGAAGTTTGCATAGTTTATGAAATGCTGTGCTAATGCTTTGCTAGCTTCATATCCACCATCTTCTATTCTGTCATGGTCCTGCCATATGAAGGCCAAATGGTCTGAAATGCATCTGTGAAGGAACCATTCTGGGTTCAGGAAGGTGGGGTGTTTAGTTATCTCATCAGAAATGCAGTTTAGTGAACCAAGCTGCAGCACTTCTAGTTTCAGGATATCAGTTGTCCTTGCATGAGGCATGACTGTCAAAATCATACTAGCCTTTTCTGGTTTTATGAGGAAGATAGAGAGTGAATTCTTCCACTCCAAACTGTGGCGCATTCCAGTTCTTCTTTTCCAGTCTCTTTTAAAGTTTGAGATTTATTCAGGGGAGCTGTCTGGGCCCAGCTGGTGTAGTCTTGAGTGTGGCTGGACTTCAAGCAGCCTTTCTCCACAGCCAGCATTCTAAACTTTGTGTGCAGTGACAGAGCTAATGGGTCCTAAGTCAGCATCCAGAGCACATGATGTTTGGAAATGGCATATTGTAGTTCCATCCATTTTATCTTAGAATTTTCTATAAAAGGGAGGTGGTGGTTGAGTTGTTAAACAAGGGTGCTGTTAGAGGGAGGGGAAAAAAAATTCCAGGCCAAGGCAGGGAAGAGTTTGATGTTTTGAGTTAATCTGAAATAACCTTTACTGATCTTCCACAAAAGGCCTGCTGATATGTTGCAAAAACACCCTTACTAATTCCATTATGCTAGATCTGGATGAGACAGCCCTAGCTTATACAATTAGCTTGCCTATAATGTGCACTTCCATGATGTTGATCATATATAATGCAGAAGTCACTTTTTTTACATCATCAGCATTAATACAGGGCAGCTGTATCCAAGGTACTAGAGACCATAGGCACAAATTTGGCATTATCTGTCACTGCCCAGGTGTATTTGCTTCAGCTCAGGCCACATGGCTGCTAAGAAGTTCACTGGTGTTGGGTGATGATCTAGGTCAGAAGTTCTCAAACTTTTCCCGGTTGTTCCCCACATTTGCTAGAAATTTTTGACGATTCCCCCTCCAACCCCCAAAGGGGGAAATTCTTCCTCCCCCTTTAGGAGTTATTTAGAATAGTTAGGTTTTTAACTTGTTGCCTCCATGTGGTGAAACTTTTTAATGTGTAACAGCAAGAAATCTAGTAATCTCTCGATTATCCAGACAACCACTCCCTTGACAATACAGTAAGACCTCACTATAACAGACTAACTGGGGCTCAGGCCAGTCCAAAATATGCGATTTTCCGATAAAAGCGACATCCGGACTTACCCCTGCTAATCCGGACTTTTTCCGATATATCAGACATTAGTCCGGATTCCATCAGTGGTTTTCACCACCATTGCAGTATTGTATTGTGTTATACCTTCACTACATTAATCAGATGGTATAATAATGCTGTACTGTGCACTGACAAACATGTCTTTTACTTGTCTTATTGTGGTGAACATAGCTGAAGTTGTCAGGCAGTCCGGACTGCCTTCTGGCTATATCGGACTTTCTCCGATATATAGGAGTTTAGTCCGGTAGCTCCTCGAGTCCGATAAAAGTGAATTCCGGTCTACTGAAGTCCGTTATATTGAGGTTTTACCGTATATTACCCGGATGCTGTGATCTGGCTGTTCAGAATCATTATTCATACATTTTTTTCCCACTCTCCTGACAAAATGCTTACATCCATTTGGAAAAATTTCCGCCTGGGAATAGCCTGGTGGCGCCGCCATATCTGGCTGGTTAGTTTACCCAGCATCCGCCAGAGACCCCTCTCACTCACTCTCAGTTCCCGTGCAGTGATGTAAACATTTACAGTTGTTATAGCGGCACAGGTGGTGGGTTTTGTGGGTGTTCCCTACCTGCCTCTGGCCTTGCTATTCTTTGCTTGGCTGTTCCCAGGGTGTGCGATGATGGCCTCTTCACCAGGGAAAAGGAAGAGGGTAGTGCTGATCCTTTAGAAGTGGGAGATTCTGAGTAAGATTGATGCGAGATGGTCGAATTGTGAGCGTTGACTGTACTGTACCATGATTGTATTCAATTTTATCATGATCTTATTCCATTTTACAGTTCAGTTTTGTGTGCCCTCTGCATTTTTAGGTCTGCTTTACGAGATATTGTTAAGCAACAGGAACAAGTGTTGTATAATGTACTGTAGTGGCCTTTTACACTGGCTTTCAGAGTTAGGTTATATACGATGGGGGCCAGGGGAGAAGTCCACTATGTGGACAGAGCCACTACCTGGACTTGCCTTTGGCTTTATTACGTTGATGATCGAGGGATTACTCTATTATGGAAATTCCTACAGTTTTTTTGAAATATGTAATAGATTTACTTTCTTGTAGCATGATGATTATTTGTGGACCCAAAGTCTGATCTTGCATGTAGAAACCTCAGATCAAAAGCCAAACAAGCATTGGCCATAAAGTACATCAAATCTATAACCAACAACACATAAAAAATGCTTCTTTAGCCATTTTGGTCTTTGATCCCCCCCCCCCTCTCCTCCCCCATTTGGGAACCCCTGGTCTAGGTGATGGTGTGGGTTGATGCTCTAGGTAAGTGTTTTTCAAAATTTTGTCTTTGATGGCACTCATATACAGTGATCCTTTGGTTATAGCAGTTTTCATTACCACTGCAGGATGAAAATCTGCATTCCTGCCCTTATTGTGCATTTTCCCCCCCCTCCAATAGTTTTCTATATATATACATATATATACTATAGATAGATAGATAGATACAGTAAAACCTCGATATAACGGACTCCAGTAGACCGGAATTCGCTTTCACCGGAATCAAGGAGCTACCTGACTGAATTCTTATACAGTAGACCCTTGTTATCCACGGAATTTGCATTGGCGGATTTAAGTTTCCACAGATGAAACTTATTTTAATAATGTACTATACGCTGTAACTTAATTTGAAATTGGCGCACAATGCGCACTTCTTTTGTATACACGCACCCACAGGTATTTCCGCCACTCTGCCAGTCTTACTGTAAACATCAGTCAGTTCGCTAGTTACGTCATCGTCGCCATCCCCGTGTTTACAACTTTTTTGTACTCTCATTGTGTAAGTGAAAAATGGCTCACAAGAAACAAGTAAAGGATAAAAGCAATACCTCTAAGCCAAAGAGAGAGCATAAGATGTCATCATTGGCAGAGAAAATAGAGATTTTAGATATGTTGAAAAGTGGAATGTCGTTGGCTGAAGTCAGGTCAGACTAGACTCACAGCTTACCTACAGTGCCGCCACACATCTCGTCGCCTTACCACATCGGCACTGTAGGAACTGCACTACATTCATCATCGTCATCATACAGCAGTCATCATTATCTATACAGCAGTCATCATCATCATACAGCAGTTTTCATCATTGTACAAAGGTTATGAAGAGAACACACAGTCTTTTGGTGAGTGTTAATATGTATTTGTAATATTTTAAAGTACTGTATGTTTTTATTTTGGGGGGGGATGTGCTTGGCTTATGTGGAAATAATATGCCATTTTGTGATGATGACGTGAGTAGCTGCGGAATTTGCCTTCCACGGGGGTCTCTGGAACCTAACTCCCACAGATAACAAGGGTCTACTGTATATCGGAAAAAGTCCAGTAAAGCCAGTAGCAGTCCAGACTGTCCGACCTCTTCAGCTATGTTCACCACAATAAGGTAAATAAAAGATTTGTTTGTCAGTGTACAGAACAGTATTATTATATACAGTAATCTCTCATTTATCCAGACATAATAGAGCTGAAGGCATGTCTGGGTAGTGGCAACATCCGGATAATGAACACTCTTCCTCTACCATACCCAGACCTTACCTATATCCAACCTCCAGCCTATACCTAACCTATTTGTACAGTACTTATGCTTAATTTGGCATTTTTTTTGTGGTCAGTCATGCATGTTTAGGCATCAGAACACACACAGGAATATCCAGAGTAATGCTGAACACCAAGAAAACTGTGCCGAAAAAAACACTGAAAACTGAAAAACACCCTACCACCACTCTGTGTACAGCACCCCTCCTTATTTTGGCAGTGTGTTCCGGCAATTCTGCCACACTTTGACATGAAAACATACAGTATATAGGATTCTCCAGAATAATTTTCAGTATCAAGAAAACTGTGTGGGGGGGGTGGGGGGGACACCTTACTTGTACACTACTGTATGTACAGTACCCCTCCTAATTTTGGCTCTGTTATCAGGCCAGTCTGCCATATTTAGACATCAAAACACACAGGAATATCGAGAGTAATGCCAAGCATCAAGAAAAGTATGGGGGGGAGGGGGGGAAGCCCTACCTATACTCTACTGTATGTACAGTACCCCTCCTAATTTTGGCACTGTTTTCAGGTCAATCTGCCATATTTAGACATCAAAACACACATAAGAATATCCAAAGTAATGCTAAACACCAAGAAAACCATGAACAAAAACTGAAAACCACAAAAACATCCTACTTATACACTACAGTAGTTACAGTATCCCTCTTAATTTTGGCACTGTTTTCTGGACATTCTGCCATATTGAGACATCAGACATACACAGAATTATCCATATTAATGCTAAACATCAAGAAAACAATGCATAAACAACAAAAATCCAAAAAAACCTGAAGATGGTTTGAAAATCAATTTTCTGTGACGAGTGATTGCTCCCGTTTTGTTTTGTTTCGTTTCGTTTTTGAAGGCACCAACATGCTTGCATGCGTTGGCCTTGGTCACCTAATGCCGGCTCTCCACGCTGCTCGATCCCTGGCAGTCTCCCTGTTCAGTCCCTTAACCCTTAAGTCACACTTAATGACCTCGTCCCATGTCTTTCCCGGTCTACCCCTCCCAACCCCTCCGTTTTCGTTTTTCGTTTTCGTTTTTGAAGGCTCCAACATGTTTGCATGCTTCGGCCTTGGTCACCTCATGGCGGCTCTCCACGCTGCTCGATCCCTGGCAGCCTCCCTGTTCAGTCCCTTAACCCTTAAGTCACAATTAATGACCTTGTCCCATGCCTTTCTCGGTCTACCCCTCCCAACCCCTCCCCCAATATTAACACCTCTCACCCTCTGTACCCAATTATCCTCCCCCATCCTCTCCACATGTCCAAACCACCTCAGCCTACATCTCCTCATCACAACACCAATACACTCCAGTCCCATCCTACCTCTCAACTCTTCCATTGTAAACCCAGCCCCCCCAGGCCTTGCACGCAGGGACGCAGTGCACATCCACCTAATCATTGTCATTTCTGTACGTTTAAACCTGCAAATATCCTCTTCCTTTACTGCCCAGGTCTCACTACCATACAGCATCACACTCCTAACACATGCTGCATACAAAGACCCCTTAGCACGTAAGGAGAGTCCTCTCAATGTCAGGAGAGGCAACAGCTCCCTGAACTTCTTCCAACCACTTCTCACCCTAGCAACCGAGCTAACTCCAGCCCCACCTCTGGCACATAACATGTCTCCCAAATAACGAAACTCCTCCACACACTCAAGAGATTCACCTGCAAGTTCAACCCTCGAACGCCTAACAATCTCCACCTGCTCTCCCCGACACGCTGCACACGTGAAATCAGCATCATCTTGCAGTCTACCTCTAATACCACCACATCTCTTGTGCACCCATTTATCACAAACACTACACAAGATGGAATTACTTCCCACACCCTTGTGGCAAACTGCACATGGCCACTCTCCCTCTCCTCTGATTGTACCGCCACCAACCCTAGATATCATCACTTTTGTTTTATCTGCATTTACCCTTAAGCCCTTGTGCCCCATACCATCTCTCCACTTCTTAAATCTTTCCTCTGCCTCCTTTTCTTTCTCCGCAATCAACACCAAATCATCAGCATACAACATCTCCCATGGGAGTCCATCTCTGAAGTCACTTGAGAGGGCTTCAAGCACCATGATAAACAACATGGGAGTCAAAACTGACCCCTGATGCACACCAACATTCACGGAAAACTCATCTCTCAAAGCTCCATTCACTCTTACCTGGGTGCGAGCACCCATGTACATGGCCATAACCACCCTAACCAGCCACTCTTCCAACCCTAGCTTTCTCATTGCCCACTTCACCACCTCTCTAGGGACTCTGTCAAAGGCCTTTTCCAAATCAACAAAAGCAAAATACAATTCCCTTTTCTTTCCAATATATTTTTCCTGAAGCTGTCGAACAATGAATATGGCATCAGTGGTCCCCCTGCCTGGCATAAACCCAAACTGCATCTCATTGATATTCACTCTTTCTCTAATCATACCTTCTAGAACTCTCTCCATTACTTTCATTATCTGATCTAAGAGCTTTATACCTCTGTAATTTCCCCTTTTCAGGGCATCACCCTTCCTTTTGTACACATTTACAATTACACTCCTCAGCCAATCATCTGGGACAACACACTCATATATAATCCTATTTATCAGGTCATTGACTAACCTCACCCCAGTATCTCCTGAGGCCTTCAACATTTCGGCAGTCAACCCAGACACACCTGCTGCCTTCCCCACCCGCATCCTGCCTATTGCCTGACTCACAGTAGCAGCGTCAATCAAAGGCCAAGGGCCAAACACTGGATCAGCTGGCTCCAAACCTTCCCTATCCCAATCAAACTCCTCATTCAGCAACTGGCTATAATGCTCTCTCCATGCATCTTTAATATCCTCACTGTTCACCACTACCCTTCCATCATCATTCTTCACACACTGCTCACCTACAATGTCCCGTTTATCCCTCTTCACCTGATTTGCCACCCTAAAAATCATATTTTTCCTTTCTCCATGATTTAGATTATCATGTAAAAGTCTCTGTGACTCAGACTTCGTCCTGTATACCTCTCTTCTAGCCCTGCACTTGGCAGCCAAGTACTCCTCCCTGTTACCACGCTTCTTCTATTCCCGGAAAAGCCTTCTTTTCTCCTTAACTGCAGCTACTTCACCCTCATCCCACCACCAGGTTACTTTATGTCTTGGTGGGCCTCTTGTCCAGCCACATATTGCATCGGTAACTCTCAAGAGGTTGTTCTTAAGGGCTCCATACTGTTCATTAACGCCTCTATCTATGGCTTCCTGTTCAGCCACCACTCTCCTCATCTCACTATAAAAGGCATCCTTAACTGATTGGTTTCCCAGCTTCCATATTTTCCTCCTAGGTACATATGTCCTCCTTCTCATCACTCATTCCTTAAGCATCATGTCATAAATCAACAGTTTGTGCTGCTGCACACACTCCTCACTTCCTATAACTTTAATATCCCTCACTAATCTCCTATCAACCCTCCTGACCAGAAAATAATCTATCTGACTACTATTTCCCCCGGACTCGTACGTAATCAACCGGCTTATTCTTTTCCAAAAATGTGTGTTGCACACAATCATGTCCATAGCCTCCCCAGACTCGAGTATTCTTTCCCCCTTCCGCATTCCTCATATCATATGCACATCCTCCATGGACTCCTTCATAACCTTGAGCTGCTTCACCCAAATGACCATTTAAATCCCCTCCCAGAACCACTACCTCATCATCACCCATACCACTTACTACACGTATTAAATCATCCCAAAATCTATCCTTCTCTGTGTCATCCAATCCTACCTGTGGAGCCTATGCCGATATAACTGAAAAAAATAATTCCATGGCCAAATCTGCCACTGGAAATTGGTTATATTGGTATAAATGGTATACCGCCATCTTCGCTGGTGTTTATACTATAAGATAAGCTAATTATAAGACATAAAATTGATAAGCAAAAGTGCAGATTTGCAGGAAGAATATAATGTTCTGGAGTAAAACTTACTTTCATAAATTCCGACTTTCCTAGTGCAAAATTTTGGTGGCACCTTCCAAGAGTTAAGTATATGTCTAGATGCAGAATTTCATGAGCTTTCACGTGGATTTTGTAGAATTTCAATACAACCAATAGTTGTCGAATAAAATGCAAAAAAACTTTAAAAACTAATGAGTCAGTGTTATCACCACGGAGGAGGGTAGGGACTGAGGGAATGAGGAAGGAGCTGGGAGGGTATGGAGGAGGGAGGGGAGAAGTGAGGCTGTGGGCAGATTTCTCCCTCTTCTCTCATGAGGCTGATGGGTGCTTTTACGATACATTTACTTGTGGCGTGTGGTCTGTTAGACACCGAGTGGCCATGCAGAAACGCAACTCACAGTGACCAGGGGACTTTTGACGTTTGGTAGAGAGGCGGATGGCTGTTGTCACTGAACATGGACTCGTGGCTTGTGGTCTGTTACAATCTCAGGGGCAGTTAGAAAAGACTTAACCCTGTGGCTGTGCGACTTTGGACATTGAGTGGGGATGTGTATGGACATTTTGACACCACTTTTGGGTTACAGCCGTATTACTCGGGTGCTGGAGGTTTGTTGGGAGTGATCAGACCAGCGCACAACTTTGACCATTCAGTATAGGGGTGGACGGATATTTTAGGTCAGGTTTAGGGTTACGGCCAGAAGATGCGGGGTGAAGGATCTCGATATCATCTTTGAGACAGAAGCTTAAATGGTTTGGTCACGTGAGGAGGAGTGAGGAAGGGAGCTGTGTGAGAACAGCAGAGGAGCTGGAAGTGGTGGGACGTCGACCACCAGGAAGACCTAAGAAGACCTGGAAAAGTGTTGTAATGCAAGATATAGAAAGACTGGGTATTGGAGAAGATTTAATCCAGGATAGGAAGCAGTGGAGAAAAGCCATCGCATGTCCAACCTCAGTTTGAGTATGGGAACAGAAGGATGAAAAATGATGATGATGATGGTTTAGGGTTATGGCCTACTTCCCGCTCATGGCTTATGCCCAGTGGCCATGATACTGAATGTTTGAACACGTCGGCTGGCCAGTCGAAGTTCTTGGGGAATTTTACGTCTGAATAATAGCAAATAAGGATATTGGTATAATAGAGCCAAGGTCCAGCATCTGGATAATGAACACATCCAGATACTCATACAGCACATCTGGATAAATGAGAGACTATTGTATATATTATACCATTTGATTATTGTGAATGTCCAGTACAGTACAGTACTGCAATGGCAGTGAAAACAGTTTAAAAACTGTTGGTGAGATCAGGACTAATGTCTGATATATTAGAAAAAGTCCATGTTAGCACGGGAAAGTCTGGATGTTACTTTTATTCGAATTTCACTTTTTTCAGAATGACTTGTTCCCCAGTTTGTTATACAGTGAAGCCCCTCAGATAGCGTTTTTTTGAATAACGAATTCATGGATAGCGACAGGAATGAAACTATCTCATAGCGATTAATGCTGCACGGTTAGCGTAAATCCACTAGGCATTTAACACGTAGCGAGCTGGTAACATTGATAGTGAGTGCGAGTCTATCATCATTCAGTTCATTGACCCATGTGGAGTGAAAGTACGTATCTTAAGCTTTTCGTATAACTAATCTCCAACTATCTCTCTCCTACCAAATTTTACAGTTTTAAATTTTTCCATTACCTTTACTTTTCTCTTGGGGGAATGCCGGTATCTAGGCGATACTGACGGGTGGAAGGTGAACCTCCCCGCAGTTACCCCAGGAAGAAGAAGAAGAAGATTGTTTGTTTATCCACGCGCCGCGCATTCATTCAACTTGTCACAGTCTCGCCATTGTTAAAGAGTTTTGTGATCTTCCATTTATTGTCTGGCTACTGAGTGTTCTAATATCATGGCTTCAACTTCGGTGGCTGGCCCAAGTGGTGGTGGTGGCCCAGGGTAAAAACAGGAAGTGCTGGTAATGTAAAAGTGACCGAAAAGGCCAGACAGTACATGCACAATACTGCATGGAGGAAAAGAAAAAGATAATTTTTTGAATATGTAGTATAATTTTATCTTATTACAGTACTGAAGAAATATGACGTGATACTGATGGGTAACGGAGGAAATTTGGGGTATAGCTGAAGGAGTCCAGGACTGTATTAATTTTTTTTGGTAAGAAGTTTGCCCCTTGGGTAGCGATTTCATGGATAGCGAGCGGCCAATTTGGTGGACTAATAAGGTCGCTATCCAAGGGGCCCCACTGTAGTGAGGTTTTACCGTATATGTATACAGGAGTGGCGTGTTTCAAACCGCCTCAACAAACCCTAAGTAGTTTTCAGGAATTGTCCTGTCTCCAGTCTTGTTAATAATTTTAAGTATTGCAAGTTATTATAGTCTATCAAAAATGTAAAGAACTATTGTCATTAAGTATACATGAATGTTTTTTTAGGAATTTTGGGAACAGCTGTTCAGTTTAGTACTGTAGCCGACCTTAAAGATGGCCGACCATGTAAACACGGGAGAACCGGAATTCCCAGGATTTGACAGTGAAACAAATGTAATGGACCTGGTTAAAACATTGATTATGAGAATTAGTGGTCTAGAAAAGAAAGTGGAAGATCTAGTATCAAGAGACATGCCTGAAAAAACCGAAAATACTATACAGAGTTTGATACAGGCCAATGAGACAGCGAACCAGGAGATTGAGAATTTAAAACGAGAAAATATTGAATTACGGAGAAAACTAGAAGAAAGCAGTAACCAAACAGAGAAGGTAAGTAGTGTGTTAGAAGAGCAAAAGGCAAAATGGGCACATGTGGAAGAAGAACAGAAAGAAGTAGTCAGTTTAAGGGAAATTATTCAGGAAGAAAGGGAAATGAACAAGAAAAAAATGGAAGAAAATGTAGTGAAAATATTGAAGAAAAAAGAGAAAATAGTGAGAGAAACAGTAGAAAGGAACAGATGTGTGATAATATTTGGAAACAGGGAGGAAGAAGAAAAAGTTAGGTCTGTGAGACTCGAGAGAGACTCAAATCAGGTGAGGCAAATATTTGACAAGATCGATCCCGAAGGAAACAAGTGGGAAAAAGAAATTGAGGAAGTAAGGAGGATAGGGCCATATAAGAAAGGGGAAGCAAGACCAATGAGAGTTAAGATGTCTTCAGAAAGTGTTGTAAATGACATACTTAAGGTGACCTGGAAACTAAGTAAAGAAGCAGGAATGGAAAATATTATAGTTAGAAAAGACTTGAATGAAGAAGAAAGAGAAGTCTTAAAATCTTTGAAGGACCAAGTAAAGGAAAAAAATGACAGGAGAACAGAGGAAGAACGTAAAACTTTTTTTTGGAGAGTGATGGATATGAAGGCAAGGAAGTGGTATGTGAAGAACTAGACGTGAAGGAAACAAAGGGGATGGATATGAATATGAAAAAGAGAAGAACGAGTCGCTCATCGCTCATTTTTGAAGGCTCCAACATGCTTGCATGTGTCGGCCTTGGTCACCTAATGGCGGCTCTCCATGCTGCTCGATCTCTGGCAGCCTCCCTATTCAGTCCCTTAACCCTTAAGTCACATTTAATGACCTCATCCCATGTCTTTCTCGGTCTACCCCTCCCAACCCCTCCCCCAATATTAACACCTCTCACCCTCTGTACCCAATTATCCTCCCCCATCCTCTCCACATGTCCAAACCACCTCAGCCTGCCTCTCCTCATCACAACACCAATACACTCCAGTCCCATCCTACCTCTCAACTCTTCTATCGTAAGCCCAGGCCCCCCAGGCCTTGCACGCAGGGACGCACTGCACATCCACCTAATCATTGTCATTTCTGTACGTTTGAACCTGCGAATATCTTCTTCCTTTACTGCCCAGGTCTCACTACCATACAGCATCACACTCCTAACACATGCTGCATACAAAGACCCCTTAGCACGTAAGGAGAGTCCTCTCAATGTCAGGAGAGGCAACAGCTCCCTGAACTTCTTCCAACCACTTCTCACTCTAGCAACCGAGCTAACTCCAGCCCCACCTCCGGCACCTAACATGTCTCCCAAATAACAAAACTCCTCCACACACTCAAGAGACTCACCTGCAAGTTCAACCCTCTCACGCCTAACAATCTCCTCCTGCTCTCCCCGACACACCGCACACATGAAATCAGCATTATCTCGCAGTCTACCTCTAATACCACTACATCTCTTGTGCACCCACTTATCACAAACACTGCACAAGATGGAATTACTTCCCACACCCATGTGGCAAACTGCACATGGCCACTCTCCCTCTCCTCTGATTGTACCGCCACCAACCCTAGATATCATCACTTTTGTTTTATCTGCATTTACCCTTAAGCCCTTGTGCCCCATACCATCTCTCCACTTCTTAAATCTTTCCTCTGCCTCCTTTTCTTTCTCCGCAATCAACACCAAATCATCAGCATACAACATCTCCCATGGGAGTCCATCTCTGAAGTCACGTGAGAGGGCTTCAAGCACCATGATAAACAACAAGGGACTCAAAACTGACCCCTGATGCACACCAACATTCACGGGAAACTCATCACTCAAAGCTCCATTCACCCTTACCTGAGTGTGAGCACCCACGTACATGGCCATAACCACCCTAACCAGCCACTCTTCCAACCCTAGCTTTCTCATTGCCCACTTCACCACCTCTCTAGGGACTCTGTCAAAGGCCTTTTCCAAATCAACAAAAACAAAATACAATTCCCTTTTCTTGCCAATATATTTTTCCTGAAGCTGTCGAACAATGAATATGGCATCAGTGGTCCCCCTGCCTGGCATAAACCCAAACTGCATCTCATTGATATTCACTCTTTCTCTAATCATACCTTCTAGAACTCTCTCCATTACTTTCATTATCTGATCTAAGAGCTTTATACCTCTGTAATTTCCCCTTTCCAGGGCATCACCCTTCCCTTTGTACACATTTACAATTACACTTTTCAGCCAATCATCTGGGACAACACACTCATATATAATCCTATTTATCAGGTCAGTGACTAAACTCACCCCAATATCTCCTGAGCATCGTGTATAGTAACGTAGATGGATTAATATCTAAGAAAGGGGAAATTGGAGACTACTTAAATGAAAATAAACCTGAAATTGTTTGCCTAGTAGAGACTAAATTGCCCTGAGATGTCGATATAAAATTATTTGGCTGGAATAATTATAAGATTTGGAGGAAGGACAGAGAAGGCAAATTTGGGGGAGGAATAGTGATATTAACCCATAATGACCTAAGAGTAAAGAATATAGAAATTGAAAATACTAAGGCTGAACTTTTGGGAGTTGAAATAGAGGACAATTATGGAGAAAAAACGGATGTAATAGTTTTTTATATGCCCCCCAAAACTAGGGCATGGACGAAGGAAGATTACGAACAGTTAATAAGTGAATCCATTATTAGGCTAGAAATGTTAATTGAACGAAGAAATAGAATAATATTAATGGGAGATTTTAACTGTAGAGAAGTTGATTGGGAAAGTATGGATGCTGGGAACAATGAAGAATCATGGGGAAATAAATTAATGGAATTGATGATGGAAAACATGTTAACCCAGTTGATCAAAGAAAACACAAGAATTAGGGGTGTTGATGAACCATCCAGGCTTGACCTATTATTCACAAAGGACCCAAATGATGTGAGGAAAATAACCTACCAGTGCCCCTTTGGTAAAAGTGATCATCTGGTAATTGAGATGGATGTGGTAGGAGTGAGGGAAGGAGAAAGAGATGAAAAACACAGAGAAAATAGATACAATTATGGGAAGGCAGACTTTGCTTCCCTGAGAAACTTTTTCCAAAATGTAGAATGGAGTAAAATGAATATGATCACAAATGTTGATGAGAAATATGAGTTTTTGATAGAAGTATATAAAACAGGAGTTACTAAGTATGTCCCAAAATTTTCTGCAGCTATGGAAAGGAAGAAAGAATGGTTTAACAACAGATGTAGAATGGCACAAGAGGCAAGAAAAAAAGCATGGAAGAAAGTGAGAAGAAGGTATAGTGAAAGGGCCTGGGAGGAGTACAAGCAGGTTAGAAATGAATATGTAAGGATACGGAGAGAAGAGGAAAGGAAATACGAAAAAGATATTGTATCTAACTGTAAAAAAGAGCCAAAGCTATTTTATAGGTTTGTAAATGGCAAAATGAAAGTTAAGGACAGTATAATACGACTGAGGGATGGAAATGAAACATACGAAAGAGAGGAAGACTTGTGTGAAATAATGAACAACAAGCTACAGTCAGTTTATGTATTGGAAAACGAATTTAGGGAGCCTGAAATGGAACCCAGGCTGACGAGAATGACCGAAATTACAGTTGACATGGATGAGGTGCTACAGCTGATGAAGGATTTGGATGTGAGAAAAGCAATGGGACCAGATGGTGTGGCTGGATGGATCCTGAAGGAATGTGCCGACCAGTTAGTGTGGCCAGTTTATGTCATTATCAAAACCTCGCTTGAAAAGGGACAGTTACCTAAAGATTGGAAAAGAGCAAGTATTGTGCCAATCTTTAAGGGAGGAGATAGGGAGGATCCACTTAATTATAGACCTGTGTCACTTACTAGTATTGTTTGTAAAATCTGTGAGAAAGTTATTAGAAAAAGATGGATAAAGTATTTAGAAGAAAATGAAGTGATAACGCCAAGACAGTTTGGTTTTAGGGAAGGAAGATCATGTATTACTAACCTACTAAGTTTCTACAGTAGGGTAACAGATGTCATACAGGAGAGAGAGGGATGGGCAGACTGTGTCTATCTGGATCTTAAGAAAGCATTTGACAGGGTACCCTATAAGAGACTATTGTGGAAGTTGAGGACATTTGGAGGGGTGCATGGGAAACTATTAAAGTGGATGGGAGATTATTTGATAGGAAGGCAGATGAGAACAGTAATAAGAGACAAGGTATCACAATGGAGAAATGTGACTAGTGGAGTACCCCAGGGCTCTGTCTTGGCCCCAGTAATGTTTCTGATATATGTAAATGATTTGCCAGAGGGTTTGAATAGTTACATGAGTATGTTTGCAGATGATGCTAAAATTATGAAACATATTAAATGTGTTGATAGTTGTAAAGAACTGCAAGAGGACTTGGACAAAATACACAGCTGGAGCCAGACTTGGAAAATGGACTTTAATGCCAAGAAGTGTCATGTATTAGAAATGGGTATAAGTGAAAGAAGACCACACTGGACATATAAAATGGGCAATGAGATGATTAGTAAAAGAGAGGATGAGATAGATTTGGGAGTGATTATTCGGGATGACTTGTCACCAGAAAAGCATATAAACAAAATTATTGGGGGAACTTATGGATTACTGACCAACATGAGAGTGGCTTTTAATTATATGGATGAAGATATGTTGAGGGAGTTGATAGTGACCATGATAAGACCAAGACTAGAGTATGCGGCGATGGTATGGTCACCTCATTTGAAGAAGCATATTGATAAACTAGAAAGGGTCCAACGGATGGGAACGAAGATGATACCGTGTTTAAGGAAACTCGCCTACGAGGAGAGATTGGAAAAACTGAAGTTACCAACATTGCACGAGAGAAGGGAAAGAGGTGACTTGATCACGATATTTAGAAATGTAAGAGAATTGGAAAGGGTGGATAGAGAGGATCTTTTTGTGTTGGATGATGGAAGAACAAGAGGTCATGGCTTCAAGTTGAGGAAAAGTAGATGTCTTAATGATCTCAAAAAGTTCAGTTTCCCGAATAGAAGCATAAGTATTTGGAATGACTTAGACGAAGAGGTGGTGCAGGCGAAAAACATTCATGTATTTAAAACTAGATTAGATGAATGTAGATATGGAGACGGGACAACACGAGGTTAGCTCAATTCCTGTATACTACAAATAGGTAAATACAGATAGGTAAATACAGATAGGTAAATACACACACACACACACACACATATATATATATATATATATATATGTGCAATATATACACACACATACATTCTGTATATACATCCATCCATCATCCAATCCTACGTTGACCCATGAGGAGCATTGGAGCCCTGACGGACTCTGCACCGGCAGGACGCCGCAGATCACCCCTGACGGAGGCCCAGCCGAGGAGAGACCGCAGCCCTCGGACCAGCCGGGCCATATATACAGTACAGTCCCAGTTAACCGAGAAGCTTGGGGAATTTACCTTCCCGGTTACCGATTTTTCCCGGGTTTCTGATATTGCTCTATGTACTCATACGTAGACTGTATCATTGCATCATACAATACCACTCGTATCCAGGGCCACACTAATATTTTCCCGTTGAAATAACCTAAAACACACCTTGCGGTAGTGCAAAGTGCACATGGTCTGTTTTAACCCTTTAACCGCGGGGTTGTCGGAGGCATGCCGTGCCCATCCCACAGGGAAAATCTGCTCTCCGACTGACTTTTTAAAAATATTTGCTAAAAATCAGTTATTAGTCCTAGAGTATTATAATTGTATATGCATATGCCACATACCTTCAGCTATCTCTTGGGATGTTTTTTAGCACTTGACTACCGTAGGACTTGTGGAGACTTCTGAAGCTGGGTAACTAAGTCTCCACTTTACACTTCCCGGCATCCCGTAATATGAATACCACTGCCTCATATTATCACTAGAAACACTATTCAATGATTTCCAAGTAGTTTGGAATCCATACTCCGAAAAAAAAACACTGTGAAAGGAATGTAAAATACGAGCGCGTACGAGCTTCCCACTCTCGCTGATTCGCCGCTGGTATTCTGTCATTTCTTACTCATATACATAAAACTCAAACTTTATTATTTCTAGTACTTTATTACACTTACTGTATATATATCTACAGTCCTTTACTGCTTCCCACACGGTTTAGTAGGGATAAAGGTCACAGGGCCTTTTATGATGGGTGCAAAAGCGGCAGAAATGGAGGGGCGCGACTGTGACGTCTTTACAGGTTGAAGGACGAGAGTGAAATTAATGTACTTATTACACTTACTGTATATATATCTACAGTCCATTACTGCTTCCCACACGGTGTTTAGTAGTGATAAAGGTCACAGGGCCTTTTATGATGGGTGCAAAAGTGGCAGAAATGGAGGGACGCGACTGCAACGTCTTTACAGGTTGAAGGACGAGAGTGAAATGAAGGTACTCTACGCATCTCGGTAGCCAAGAGCTGAAAATGTCAGCTGCTAATGTATATGCTAAGAAATAAGTTGTAGGAAATCTAGACAATACATAATAAATTAGGTAATTCCAGGTGAATATAAATATCACTCAGGCTTCTCCCTTCCTTTCTTATATACGTTTATATTATGAGAATAGCTCATACGGCATATTTCACGGGGGGAAAAAGCAGGGGAAATTAGTGAATGAGTGCAGGTTGGATGTTGCCAAGTGATAATTAGCCAATTCCAGGTGTATGGCACTATCAATTACTTTATTTTTTATATATATATATTATTTGGTATAAGAATAGGGCATAGTGCTCATTTCAATGGATGAAATCAGTGGAAAAATCCGGGGAAGATTTGCATAGCGCAGAGCAGCTGAGCAGACGACACGAGAGGGTAATGGAGGGGAGGTAGGGAGGGGAGTCTAAAATGGGGGAAAATGGCTAAATTGTCAACAATGGATGGGAGTAATGATGACATAAGCCGCTGTGACTATTGTTGGGCATTGGCAGTGCTGATAGATGATACAGGTCACCATATGAAAGCCCGGGCGAATTCAAAACAACACAAAATCACAAAAGTGACGCCCCGAGGTATGATCCATTGCACCCGAGCATCACGGAAGTGACGACCCGCGGTTAAGGGGTTAAATATTATTCATAACAGTACAGTAAGTCCTCGTATTTTGACGCATTTTACTTCGACGCTTCATTTTTTGCGAAAGAAAAAAGTTTCCAACGTGTCGCAAACTTCGTCATTTTCTCCCAATCTTCGTCGCCGCTTCCAGCTGGCAGCAGACAATCAGCAGATGACGCATACCGATGTTCATTTCTTGGTGGCCATCTTGCAACCACCCTGCCCTCTATTGATACAGCGGTTGTACTATTGACCCTTTTGCCATTGTGTTTTTTGTGCTGTCCTTGCCTCACGGCTCGAGAATTCCTGACCTACACCTAGACGTCTGAGATGCAGCGCGTCAGTGAGGTAGAGCGCGCAAAGCGACGAGCTGAGGTTGATGTTGCACGTCCAGCGCCAGAGCCTAAGGAGAAGCGGCCATACAGGGTTGGCAAGAGGCATATCCGGTACTCAGCGGCCGACAAGCAGAGGATTTTGCGGCTCGTTGAGGAGGGGTTGACAGCCCGAGATACGTTGCCTTACTGGGGCTCCTGGTAGCACCATAAGGACACTCAGGAAAAACAAAGCAACTCTCAGAAAGCAGGTGAGTGCATGTAAAATAACAATAAAGTAAATCTGTGTGTGTTTTTTTTCCCTTAACCTTTATTTGTGCCACTGTTTTTTACTGTATCAATATCCACCTAATGGAGTTAGTTTTTAGAGTTAACCAACCAAGTGTTGGTTAGAACAATTCAGAGGGAAGAATATACAGTTTTGTAATGAAAATTGGTAACGTTGGTTACTGTTATATTGCATTATACCCCTAAGGAAGAACAAAGAACCTCTCAACAAGCAGGTGAGTCCACATAAAATAACAGTAAAGTAAATGTGTGTGTGTGTTTTTTTTCCCCTCAACCTTTATTTGTGTCACAGTTTTTTACTGTATCAATATTCACCTAATGGAGTTAGTTTTTAGAGTTAACCAATTTTAATTAACCAAGTGTTAGTTAGAACAATTCAGGGGAAGAATATACAGTATTGTAATGAAAATCGGTAATGTTGTTACTGTTATGTTGCATTATACCCTTAAGGAAGAACAAGGAACTTCTCAAAAGCAGGTGAGTGCATGCAAAATAACAGTAAAGTAATTGTGTGTGTTTTTCCCCCACAACCTTTATTTGTGCCACGGTTTTTTACTGTATCAATATTCACCTAATGGAGTTAGTTTTTAGAGTGTGATCAGATGCACAAGCCTAGACACAGCAGAGGTGGATGAAACGGCTGTAAGACAGCATCTAGACTCAGGTGTGGTTGACATAACAGAGGAAGAGATGGACTCTAGTGAAGAGAATGAAAGGCCAGAGCACACTGCACAGGAGAAGATGATCACCCAGAAATTGTCCCCCAGGCTGTCCACCATAACCGACATGGCAACAACCTTCGGAGACATACACCGGGACTATACCTGAGGCTACCCAGATCCTATCCACCTTGAATGATCTGTAATCTCAAGTGATGGCAGTCTACAACAGAAACATACTGGAGCAGAGACAAGCAAGGATCACACGATTTTTAAATGTGACACAGAATGTAGCTGCTATTATGCAAGATTTAGACGTTACAGGAGAGGAGGATGAAGGAGGAGAAGTGGACAGAGAGGAAGTGGAGTTGCTGGAGCTGAATTCGACTTTGAGGGCTTCGGCTTAGGTGATAGGGCCTCCCCAGCGAGGCCCATGTCACCTAGTAACTAGCCAATCCACCCTCAACACACTTTCACCTGCCACTCATGCCAATGTTTACTTTATTTCTGGTAAGGGTTTTTGGTGTTGCAGCTCTTTATAACAGTTCTAATGTCATTTCAGGTACATGTTTATTGTCTTATGCTGTATAAGCAACTAGTAAACACTCCACATTTAATTTTGTGTAGGACCTGTTTGGTGTTATAGTACTTTGTTAGGGTAAGTAGCTGTCCCACTGGAACGCCCATCTATTTTTCTCATTGATTCTTAACTTCACACTTCGACGTTTCACGTTTCGCAACGTTTTGGGGGAACATCAAAACAGCAAAAAATGAGGTCTTACTTTTGTTCATCAGACAGAGAAATTAACTTAAGTAATAAATCTTGAGCATTAATTAGTGAGTAGATGATTTGGAAAGAAGTGTTCTACAGTACAGTTATCATGACTCGTTTGCTCACAGTTGTGTATATGTTCCGTGGACTAAGCCTAACCATTTACCCCTGACTTGACCGCCGTAACCATCCCTCACTCACCAGCTGTTTTACAGATAATGCAGTAATGCAAAGAAATTGCACGTACAGTAATTTTGTCAAATAGCCTAAAATAAATGCTTCATTTCTTTCAGCTAGTTTTTCTTCTCTGCCAGTGTAAATGGATTCTGTGTTTATCTTAAACAATGACAATGCCGATGCAAATGCCTTCTAATATGACATCAGTTTGATGACAGTGCAAATATTTTCTAAGGTGACATCATCTTAGAACACATTTGATGACTGCAGATGGGTTCTAAGATAACAATCATAAAACATTTGATGCCAATGCAATAATCTTAGAATGCATTTGATAATGCAGATGCATTCTGAGATGACAATTTTGGAACATGTTTGATGTCAGTGCCAATGCAAATGCATTCTGATGTAATTTTAAAATGCAATTGATGCCAGTGCAAATCCATTCAAATATGGCATCTTAAAACACATTTGATGACAGTGCAAATGTGTTCTAAGATGGCATAATCTTAAATGCATTTGCATTAGCCGAAAAGATAAACTCTAGCTAATAGAAATGAACTATTTTTTTTTTAATTTGACGAAATTGCTGTACTTGCAATCACTACGTATTTACTGCATTATTTGCAAAACAACTGAGTGGCGAGTGATGGGTGGAGTGACGACTGTGATGGTGGTCAGTGAGGGCACATACACAATAGAGTTGTTAGCTCATGATAACTCTGCTGCAGAACACTTCTTCCCAAATCATCAGTTCACCAATAAACGCTCATGATTTATTTCTGTAGTTTATTTTTCCATGTTTTTATGAATAAAATGAATAATATTTAACAGAATGGACTTGCCAAGGTAAGTTATATAAAATGCTGAAGGCATGTGGGTGGTTAGAGTTGGTTGGTTAGGTAGAAAACTGCACTGGTACCACGCATTTTCAGCCAGTGAAGAATATACACTTTTTCAGTGGAATTATTCATCTTGCTTTTCACACACACACACAAGATGAGCATATTCAGGAAATTAAGGAGTAACATAAGGGGTGGAAGAAAATACAGGAGGAAGGAAATGTAAATTTGAAGGAAATCATAGAACAACAAAGTAAGGAAAAAGTGGAGAAGGAAGTGGTTAGAGTACTAAGAAGTAGAGAATCTTTGGTCAGGGATGTAGCAGACAAGAAAAAATGTGTGATAATCTCAGGAATAAAAGAAAAACGAATGACAGTAAGATCTGAAAGAGAGAGAGAGAGGAACTGAGCAAGGCTAAAGAAATAATATCAGTGGTTATGGAAGGAAACAATGAAGCCCAAGAAGAGATTGAAGAAGTGTTTAGGTTAGGAAAGTACGAGGATGGTGGGGCAAGGCCCTTGAAAGTAAAGTTTAAGTCCCAAGTAATAGTGAATGAAATCATAAGTAGAACGTGGAAATTGTCAGAGAAAGAGGGGTTTAAAAATGTTTGGATTAGGAGAGATGCAAATGAAGAGGAAAGAGCTAAATTAAAGGAGTTAGTAAAGGAAGCAAAGATAAAAAACGAACACCGAACGGAGAAAGAGAAGACAGAGTTCTATTGGAGAGTTATGGACCAGAAATTGAGAAAGTGGTACCGACGGAAGGAAGGAGAGACGAGAGAATAAAAAACGATGAAAAAAGTTTGAAAGTGGCGTACACAAACATTGATGGACTAATATCGGCAAGGTTAGAAATCAATGATTTTTTGAGGGCACACGAACCTGATGTTATGTGCTTTGTAGAGACTAAATTGAAAGAAGATATTGATATTCATATGGTCGGTGGGAAATACAAATTATGGAGAAGAGACAGAAAAGAAAAAATGGGGGGAGGAGTGATGATAGCAGTGAAGGACAACATAAACGTACATACTGTGGAAATTGCAGAGGGCAGGGCCGAAGCCATAAATTTGAAACTAGAAACTGGGGAGAATCGTAATAGATATATGGCAGTGGTATATGTTCCCCCTAAGACGAGAGCATGGAATGACGATGAATACCAGGAGATGTTGTCAGACATGGTTAGTTATCTACAGAAAGTGATCGAGAAAAGCAACAATATAATCCTAATGGGTGACTTTAATTGTAAAGAGGTGAACTGGGAGGAATGGGACTCGGGAGGCAGCGAAGATTCATGGGGCACTAAATTGTTAAATATAGCAATGAATAATGTAATGACACAGTGGGTTAAAGAAGAGACACGATTCAGAAGTGATGACACACCAGCAAGATTAGATTTGCTACTATCCAAAGAACCTGATGTAATTGAATCATTAAATTATCTGTGTCCTATAGGAAAAAGTGATCATGTGGTCATTGAGTTCCAGATGATATAGGGAACGTGGTGCCAAGAGATGAGCTTTATAGGCAAGGAAGATACAACTTTGGGAAAACAAACTTTGCAGAATTGAGAAAATTTTTTGAAAATGCGGACTGGAGAAAATTCAGAGAAACAAGAGAGATACAGAGGAAGTGGGATATCTTTTTAGACCTCTACAATCTGGGAGTGGAAAAATATGTGCCAAGAGTAAGTGGGAAAGAAAACAGGAAAAAGGTGTGGTTTAATAGAAAGTGTCTAATAGCGAAAAAAGAGAGGGACATGACATGGAACAAATGGAAAAAGAGAAGTAATATCAGAAAAAAGGAAGAATATAAAAGAACTAGAAATGAATATACAAGAATACGTAGAGAGGAAGAAAGGAACTTTGAAAAAGGTATAATTGACAAATGTAAGGATGAACCAAAATTGTTTTATAGATTTGTTAATGGCAAATTGAAGCAAAGGGAAGGAATCACCAAACTGAAAGTAGAAGGAGAGGTCTACAAGGATGCAGTAATGCAAGCTGAAGTAATGAACAAATGTTTCCAATCGGTTTTCACTAAGGAAAGGGAGTTTGTGGAAGGAGAGGGAATGATTAGAAATGTAGTGATAAAAGTGGAAGTGCATGAAGTGTATAAATTACTGGGAGCTCAAGATGTAAGGAAGGCCCCAGGACCGGATGGAATCTCTGATTGGGTACTGAAGGAATGCAGAGAACAACTGGCGGATAAGATTCACAATTTAATTGTGTGCTCCTTGGAAGAGGGGAAAGTGCCTCGGGAATTTAAGAGGGCAAATGTGGTGCCAATCTATAAGGGAGGAAACAAGGAAGAACCCCTGAATTATAGACCAGTGTCCCTAACCAGTATGGTTGCGAAATTGTGTGAGAGAATCCTGAAAGATAGATGGATAAAATATCTGGAAGAGATGAATATTTTGACTGAAAGTCAGTTTGGATTCAGAAGTGGAATGTCATGTGTTTCCAACTTGTTGAGCTTCTACTCAAGGGTGATTGACGTGGTACAGGAGAGAGACGGTTGGGTGGATTGTGTGTACTTAGATCTGGAGAAGGCCTTCGACAAAGTACCCCACAAGAGATTATTATGGAAATTAGAGCATATAGGAGGACTTAAGGGAAGCCTCCTGGAATGGATGAGAGACTTTTTGAGTGACAGACAAATGAGGACAGTAATAAAGGACAGGACATCTGGATGGAGGGAAGTAACAAGTGGTGTTCCACAGGGCTCGGTGTTGGCACCAGTAATGTTCTTGATTTATGTAAATGATATGGTAGATGGAGTGAACAGCTACGCAAGCCTGTTTGCTGATGATGCAAAGATCTTGAGAAAGGTAGAGGTTGAAGAGGACTGTAAAATGCTACAGGAGGATCTGGATAGGATATATGATTGGAGCCGGATGTGGGAAATGAAATTCAACGCAAAAAAATGTAAAATATT
>JAGKTI010009895.1:0-11439 GCA_018397915.1 Birgus latro
TGTTTGGAAACTCCGTGTACTGTTGTTTGCAGATGATACTGTATTGTTAAGTGAAGATGACTGGGAACTGCAAGGCTTGGTGAATGAGTCTGGGAGAGTGTGTAAGAAATGGAATCTAAAGCTGAATGTAAGGAAGAGTAAATTTATGGTCTTTGAGAGAAGTAAAGCCACTGAATGTACAGTGGGGTTAGATGAGAAAATGGAAAATGTGAGAGCATTTAAGTACTGTACTTGGGTAGTGTGATTAGTAAGGATGGAAGTTTAGAGGGTGGAGTGCTGGAAAGGGTATAATAAGGAAGAAGGCTGCTGGTTCTTTGAAAGCAGTGATAAGGAACAGGGAAGTGAGCATGGAAGTAAAAGAGTCACTGTATGACAATAATGTGATACCAACTCTAATGTACGGAAGTGAAGCTTCGACCTTGTTGGAGGGACACAAGTCAAGAATGACAGCAGTGGGAATGAGTTCTTTGGAAGGAGTATGTGGAGTTACATTGAGAGAGAGACTGACAAATGAGGAAGTGAAAGAGAGCTGTGGTGTGGATGTGGATGTTATAGAAAGCATTAGGAGAAATACACTGAGGTGGTTTGGCCATGTGGAGAGGATGGAGAGCGAGAAACTAACAAGGAGAGTGTATGCGAGTGAGGTGGAAGAAGGGGGAGGCTAAGAATGTGATGGAGGGATGGAGTGGAGAGGTATCTGAGAGAGGGGTGTGTGAGCTGGGAGTGGGACAGTGAAAAGGCATTGGACAGGGTGATATGAAGGCGATTTGTTCATGGCCACCCCTAACGGGATTGAGGCATCTGGCAACAGAGACAGATAGAATACTCAGGCATAGCTTAGCTTGTCCTGTGGAATGCACCAAATGAGACAAACCTAACATCTTTATTGGCAAGTATTTATTTTTGTGAATCATCCTATTCCTGGGCAACACCTAGGCACATGGGATGTTAGGGAAGTTGCCAGTCACCATCAGAATGATGTACTGATATACTGTATTCAGAAACTGACAAAAATTATCCTATCCAATGAAGGAGAAGCACTGGCTTTTTGCTAACCTTTTCAATTTGGTCATTTCTTTTTAAAAACTACATAAACAAGTGAATACAAATAATTAATAACAAAAATAATAATAATCACAGGCAATTTGGTGCACCCCATACCTTGGCACCCATGGCAGCTGCCTCTTCTGCCATCCACTAGGTAGAGGGACTATAAGGAATTGTGGGAGCTGGGAAGTGCCTGTACATCTGAGCCAAGGGGCAACTGTAACTTCAACCTTTAACTTTTTTGTCACTGGCACTATTTATCTACCTATATGCACTTCTTTGTAAACCAGTGGTAAGTGACACTTATCAATCATTACTGCTTGTGGGGGAAGTAATGAAACTACATGCTGTCAGCAATGCATCTCAATATAAATTAGATGGACATATATGATTCATGGTATGAAAATTTGCCTAACACTCGCACATTTGTAGACATGTCCCTGTCATATATCAGGGATTTACTTTGTTGTGCTGTTGTGGCTAATGCTTGCTGAGTGTATTCAGCTACACAGTGCTACATATATTTCATGGGACAAGGCCCCAACTTGCGCTCACATGGGCACCACCAACCACTGTTAGAAGGCAGGCTGTCAATCTTTTGCAGAGCTTTGCACACTGTAACTGTAAAAATCAGATTTTCTGACTGAGGGCTTGGCAAGCTTTGACGCCAGTCTTCCGGCACCACTCCATGCTCATAGCTGTACTTTCTTCAGGATGATGGTAATTTCTTACACTTTATCTTCTAAACTCTATTTTCATAAGGACTGCTCAAGAAGCGCTACTAAACATAGTTTTCTCAACCGATAAACCACGTGGTTGTGGGAGGCGGTCCTGGCACTTCCTGCTGGGGGTAATTCGCGCTCCGACTGACTTTCTTAAAATATTTGCCAAAAATCAGTTATTTGTCCTACAATATTTTAATTACAGTATATATGCATATGGCACATACCTTCTGCTTTCTCCTAGGATATTTTTTTAGCACTCTTCGACTACCGTAGGACTTGTGGAGAATTCTGAAGTTGGGTAATGAAGTCTCCAATTTAAACTTTCCCACAGCCCGTAATATGAATACCAATGTCTAATGTTATCACTACAAACACTATTCAGTTATTTACAAGTATCCATGATCCCACAAAAAAACACTGTGAAAGCAATTGAAAATGAGACCATCCCATCGTGCTAGTTTGCAGCTCGTATTCAGTCATTTCTTATTCATATACACACTCACATTTTACATTCCTATTACTTTATTACATATATATATATATCTACAGTCATTTACCGCTTCCCACACGATGTTTTTTTGGGGTAAAGGTCACAGGGCAATTTAAAATGGCCGCCACAGCGGCAGAAATGGAGGGGCGCGACAGTGACATCATTACACCTTCAAGGACGACATTCAACTGATTTAGGTACGTATCTGGGTATAAAAAGGTTCAAAATCAGCTGTTAATGTATATGCTATGAAATAAGTCATTCGAAATATTGACAATACTGTACATACTAAATTAGGTTTGTCTAGATGAATATAAATATCACTCAGGCATCTCCCCAAATTTTTTATATATATTTGTATCTTGAAAGCCCAGGCTAATTAAAAACAACAGAGAAGCACCCAACTGACGGCCCGCAGCTCGAGCCATTGCCACCGAGCATCACGAAAGTGACGGCGCGCGGTTAGGTGGTTAATCAGTCGAGCCAGAATGTGGAATTTATATTTCCATGAATGCAGAGCTAAGACTTGCCTGGACAGCATTTGTGGCAGCTCTATTGGCAGCATCCCCAGCAAAACCTTTAGCTATAGAGGCATAGTAGGTATTGCGACGCCCTTGGTCCACCTCCCACGCAGATCGCATCCATGCCAATCGACCCAGTTCAGTCTCCATCGCCATCTCGGCTAGTATGAATGACACTGCCTGTGGAGTAATTTGAGAATTACACACTTTTACAAATCAAAGCAAGGATCTAATGTAAAAATCCATTCATCCACCATCCAGGTACATGCTGACCCATTGGGAGTGTAGGAACTTGGGGCTTGGCTTTTCATTCTAGACACATTAGGGAAAAGACCAGTTGCTCACTCCTAGGCATCATTACATGAACATTAAACCTCAATGACCCATCAAAAGTAGATCTTTTAGGGCCACATTAGGGTTGGAGCACCTTAACTTACAAGACCACCAAGATTCTAAAAAGCAGAAGATGGGCAAGAGGATTAATGCTTCAAAGTAAATGAACTGAAGAACTTACAGTATATAACATATTTTGAGTTAACTGTAAAAACACAGAGATTTCAATCCAATAGTACAGTAAAGGTCTGTAATCCACTGAGATTATAACCAAATACTTAACAAATGACTGACAAATGACAGTACAAGTAGCGCTCTGTATTCTGTTCCGGATGTCACTAATCAAGGAAAAACTTCCGCTCTTCACCATATTATTTAATTTTCAACATCAAAGTCAGTCAACTATACCCTGTTCTTTTTATGCGCCCTCTGTGTCACTAAATGAAAGGGAGAAATTATAACAATATTTTAACTTACTGCTATAAGGGAGAGAGGCTGTAATAGTCAAGCAGAAGCAAAAACCAATGGTCTGAGTCTACCATCTCAGTTTTGGGATGGATATGAATTTTTCCTTTCTTAAATATTGCTAAGTTTTATTTCTCACTCATTTCATGTATTTGTCCAGCAAAACAAAAATAATTAGGCTTAAAAGAGACATATAATGATTCTTTGATACAAAATTTAGCACAACATGACAAAAACCATTGTGTGTCATCTGCCCCACTGGACCAGGGTTGCTAGGTTGGCTATTTTTTAGGCCAAACTCTTCAAATTAGGCTTTTTCTTTTTCTTTTTTTAAGTGGTTGGCTCTCAAAAATAGCTGGTTGGTCTTATTTTTCATTTTTTTTTTAAATTTTATTTTAAGTACTGTAGATCTATCTATCTGTTCCCAGATGCCATAATCCCATAAGGGATGGCCATTTGACTTTGAGTTGTTTGTTTAACGGGGAGGGGCACTAACCCTCCACCAACCCACTTGTTGACATGTAGGGAGCACGTATGACTTGGTTATATGGTTACCACCCAGCGTTGTTAATAGTTTCTTGGCTTACAGGAAACCATTTGGCTTGTCACTCAATGTAAAGCCACCTGCAAAGGAAAGAAAAGCAATAAGAAGTGACAGGAAAGATGGAAGGAATAGGATGTGAGGAGGGCAGGCACATAAAAAAGAATGACAAAGGCTAAGGAAGAAGTAGGCAGCACTACATCAAGTGAGTGGGTGATGGTCGCCACCACCTACCACTAATTACTGTAGATGGCTCCCAGAAATAGCTGGTAGGCTTTTTCTTGCAACTGGCATTTTTTTAAATTCTTTACTAATATGTAATATAATTTGATAATTTCTCATTCTGTTACTTTTAAAATCACAAACTCAGCTGTTACAAGCAACACTCGACCCTTGATTTCCCATACCCCTATTTCCCGGTTTTCAGATTTCCTGGACATGGGCTGAGGCCAGACAATATTATCAAATACCGGACAAATGCCCATACAAGTCCGGGATTCTCACAAAAGTCCGGCCATTATTCTCTCATATAAAACTATAAGAAGTCTGAGCACAACACAGTATACTGTAGTTTTAGGAAGGTTTGGCTCGATAAAGGCCATTTGTAACACACACAAGAAGCATTTTCATACATGAAACACATCTTGGCCACCAACAAGGAGTAGACTGTAGCACCAGTCGAGCAGGGCATTACTCCCAAGGTGGATGGAAAGCTGGTGATAGGGAGAGCTGGGGCTCCCGTTTCATCAGCCCTTGGGACTAGTTCCCGACCATCCCCCTTTGCTGAACTTTTCAGAGTCTCAGTAACACAAAGAGTAGGCCGGCATGCTCTCCAATACAAGTTCTCAAACTTTCAACACCAAACTACATGCACAGTACACACTACACTTCCTTTTCAAAATTAAAAAGCAAAATGGCAACCACTAAAGATGCCTCGGAGTACCCAGGGGGAGGACCATAAATGCCCCCACCATCTGCCCTCTCCCGGAGACAACACTGAGAGCTGCCTGGAACCATTGTTTGACTCACTTCATTTCTGCAACATTCGTGGCCTTTCCTCTAACTTCCCCTCTGTTGAACATCACCTCTCCTCCTCTAAACCTCACCTTCTCTTCCTTACCGAGACTCAGCCGTCTGAGGCAACTGGAAACAAACCCTATTCTGTATCCTCCTACTTTCTCTATACTCATTTCAAAGCCAAAGGTGGCTGTTGTGTATACGTAAGCAACGATCTATCTTGCTCTCGGATTCCTGAACTTCATTCTTGTGAATTCCCTACTCTCTGGCTTCAGCTCTCCTGTCATTCACTGACTAAATATATCTGCGCTGCTTACTTATCTCCTAATTCTACTGACTATCAAAAGTTCTTTGACTATCTTACTTCTATGATGGAACATATTCTATCCATTTCTCCTTTCTCTGAAATCTCCAATCTGGGATATTTCAATATTCACCAACAACTTTGGCTCTCCTCTCCTTTCACTGATCCACCTGGTGAACAAGCCTACAACTTTTCTATCCTTAATGACCTAGAGCAGCTTGTACAGCATCCTACCTGTATCCCTGACTGCCTTGGAGAGAGTTCCAACATACCTGACCTCTTCCTGACAACTAATCCTTCTGCTTACACTGTTAATCTTTTCTCTCTGTTGGTCTTCTCCGATCATAACCTTATTACCTTGACCTGTCCTATCGCTCCGTGCATGTGTGTGCGCGTGCATGTGTGTGTGCATGCATGCATGCATGTGGGTGTGTGTTTGTCCAACTGTTGGTTATCATACACTTAATTATAAAGGTTTTTGTTATCACTGCTAGACAAAATCCTGCACTCCTGTCATTACTGCACATTTATGGCTAAAAAGAACTATGCTAAGTGCACCTGATATGGTTTCTGCCAACAATGATTGTATTTACCTAATTGTATTTACCTAATTGTGATATACAGGAAATGAGCTACGCTCGTGAGGTCCTGTCTCTTTTTCTCATTAAGTCAAGCTTTGCTTTAAACTCGTTTAAGTTTTTAGACTGGCCGATCTCTTTGTCCAGTCTATTCCACAGGTCTAACCATCTATAAGGAAAACTATATTTCTTGATGTCCTTCAAGCAATGTGGCTTCTTCAGTTTCAGTCCATGTCATCTTGTTGCTCTCTTATCCCATACAAACAGATCTCTATCAATTTTATCTAATCCCATCATGGTCCTGAACACTGCAATCATGTCACCCCCCTCTCTCCTTTCCTCTAAGGATGGCAAAGCCAGCCTTTCTAGCCTCTCACTGCATGACAGATCTGCCAGACTGGGGACCATCTTAGTTGCTGTTCTTTGTATTCTCTCAATCTTGTTTATATCTTTCTTTTTGTGTGGGGACAACACTACTGCTGCATATTCTAACCAGGGGGGGATCATGGCCACTATCAATTTTTTCATCCTCTCTTCATTCATATAATGAAATCCCACTCTTATGTTGGTCAAGAGTTTATATGTCTCTCTAACTATCTTGTTAATGTGTTTTTCAGGTGACAAACTATCCTGGACCTGTACTCCTAAATCTTTCTCTTCTCTCGCTTTTGTGACTGGTTCATTACCCATCATATAATTCAGTGATGGTCTCTTGGTGCTTTTACCCATTTCCAATATTTTACGTTTTTTTGCGTTGAATTTCATTTCCCTCATCCGGCTCCAGTCACGTATCCTATCCAGATCCTCCTGCAGCATTTTACAGTCCCCTTCAACCTCTACCTTCCTCAAGATCTTTGCATCATCAGCAAACAGACTTGCATAACTGTTCATTCCATATACCATACCATTTACGTAAATCAGGAACATTACTGGCACCGACACCGAGCCCTGTGGGACACCACTTGTTACTTCTCTCCATCCAGACGTCCTGTCCTTTATTATTGTCCTCATTTGTCTGTCTCTCAAAAAGTCTCTCATCCATGCCAGGAGGTTACCCTTCAGTCCTCCTATATGCTCTAATTTCCACATTAGTCTCTTATGGGGTACCTTGTCAAAGGCCTTCTCCAAATCTAAATACTGTACACACAATCCACCCAACCGTCTCTCTCCTGTAGCACATCACTCGCTCTTGAGTAAAATCTCAGCAAGTTGGAAACACATGACCTTCCACTTCTGAATCCAAATTGACTTTCAGTCAAAATATTCATCTCTTCCAGATATTTTATCCATCCATCTTTCAGAATCTTCTTGCACAATTTTGAAACCATGCTGGTTAGGGACACTGGTCTATAGTTCAGAGGTTCTTCCTTGTTTCCTCCCTTGTAAATTGGTACCACAATTGCTCTCTTCCATTCCCGAGGCACTTTCCCTTGTTCCAGCGAACATACAATTAAACTGAATCTTATCCGCCAGTTGTTCTCTGCATTCCTTCAGTACCCAATTTGAAATTCCATCCGGTCCTGGGGCTTTCCTTACATCTTGAGTTTCCAGTAATTTGAACACTTCCTGCACTTCCACTTTTATATCTTTTATCACTACATTCCCAGTCACTCCCTCCCCCTCCACAAACTTCATTAGTAAAAACCGATTGGAAACGTTTGTTCATTATTTCAGCTTGCATTGCCACATCATTATAGATCTCTCCTTCTACTTCAGTTTGGTGATTCCTTCCTTTTGTTTCAATTTGCCATTAACAAATCTATAAAACAATTTGGGTTCATCTTTACATTTGTCGATTATACCTTTTTCAAAGTTCCTTTCTTCCTCTCTATGAATTCCTGTATATTCATTTCTAGTTCTTTTATATTCTTCCTTTGTTCTGTTATTACCTCTCTTTCTCCATTTCTTCCACGCCATGTCCCTCTCTCTTTTTGCTATCATACACCACCACTCCTTATTCCTGTTTTCTTTCCCACTTACTCTTAGAACATATTTTTCCACTCCTGCAATATGGAGGTCTAGAAAGATATCCCACTTCCTCTGAATCTCTCTTTTTTCTCTAAATTTTCTCCAATCTGCATTTTCAAAAAATTTTCTCAATTCTGTACAGTTTGCTTTCCCAAAGTTGTATCTTCCCTGTGTGTGTGTGTGTGTGTGTGTGTGTGTATTTACCTAATTGTATTTACCTAATTGTGATATACAGGAAATGAGCTACGCTCGTGGGGTCCCGTCTCTATTTCTCAGTGAGTCAAATTTTGCCTTAAACTCGTTTAAGTTTTTAGACTGGACGATCTCTTTGTCCAGGCTATTCCACAGGTCTATGCATCTATAAGGAAAGCTATATTTCTTGATGTCCTTCAAGTAGCTTGGCTTCTTTAGTTTCATACCGTGTCCTCTTGTTACCCTCTCATCCCACACAAACAGATTTTCCCTGTCAGTTTTATCTATTCCTATCATGGTCCTGAACCTCTCTCTCCTTTCCTCTAAGGAAGGCAAATTCAGCCTTTCCAGCCTCTCTCTGTACGACAAATCTGCCAGACTGGGGACCATCTTGGTTGCTGTTCTTTGTATTCTCTCAATCTTGGTTATATCTTTCTTTTTGTGTGGGGACCACACTACTGCTGCATACTCCAACCTGGGGCAGATCATAGCCACTATCAATTTTTTCATCATCTCCTCATCCATGTAATGAAATGCCACTCTTATATTTGTTAAGAGTTTATATGTCTCTCTAACTATCTTATTTATGTGCTTTTCAGGTGACAAACTATCCTGGACCAGCACTCCCAAATATTTCTCTTCTCTTGCTTTTCTAATTAGTTCATTACCCATCAAATAATTCAATGATGGCCTCTTGGCACTTTTACCCATTTCCAATATTTTACATTTTTTTTGCATTGAATTTCATTTCCCACATCCAGCTCCAATCATGTATCCTAACCAGATCCTCCTGTAGCATTTTACAGTCCTCTTCAATCTCTACCTTTCTCAAGATCTTTGCATCATTAGCAAACAGGCTTGCGTAACTGTTCACTCCATCTACCATATCATTTACGTAAATCAGGAACATTACTGGTGCCAACACCGAGCCCTGTGGGACACCACTTGTTACTTCCCTCCATCCAGATGTCCTGTCCTTTATTACTGTCCTCATTTGTCTGTCACTCAAAAAGTCTCTCATCCATTCCAGAAGGCTTCCCTTCAGTCCTCCAATATGCTCTAATTTCCATATTAGTCTCTTGTGGGGTACCTTTTTGAAGGTCTTCTCCAGATCTAAGTACACACAATCCACCCAACCGTCTCTCTCCTGTAGCACGTCAATCGCCCTTGAGTAAAAGCTCAACAAGATGGAAACACATGACCTTCCACTTCTGAAGCCAAACTGACTTTCAGTCAAAATATTTATCTCTTCCAGATATTTTATCCATCTATCTTTCAGGATTCTCTCACACAATTTCGCAACCATGCTGGTTAGGGACACTGGTCTATAATTCAGGGGTTCTTCCTTGTTTCCTCCCTTACAGATTGGTACCACATTTACCCTCTTCCATTCTTGAGGCACTTTCCCCTCTTCCAAGGAGCACACAATTAAACTGTGAATCTTATCTGCCAGTTGTTCTCTGCATTCCTTCAGTACCCAATTAGAGATTCCATCTGGTCCTGGGGCTTTCCTTACACCTTGAGTTCCCAGTAATTTATACACTTCCTGCACTTCCACTTTTATATCTTTTATCACTACCGTACATTTCTAATCACTCCCTCTCCCTCCACAAACTCCCTTTCCTTAGTGAAAACCGATTGGAAACATTTGTTCATTATTTCAGTTTGCATTACTGCATCCTTGCAGACCTCTCCTTCTACTTTCAGTTTGGTAATTCCTTACCTTTGCTTCAATTTGCCATTAACAAATCTATAAAACAATTTGAGTTCAAACTTACATTTGTCAATTATACCCTTTTCAAAGTTCCTTGCTTCCTCTCTACATATTCTTGTATATTCATTTCTAGTTCTTTTATATTCTTCCTTTGCTCTGTTATTACCTCTCTTTCTCCATTTGTTCCACACCATGTCCCTCTCTTTTTTCGCTATCATACACCTTCTATTAAACCACTCCTTTTTCCTGTTTTCTTTCCCACTTGCTCTTGGCACATATTTTTCCACTCCCAAATTGTAGAGGTCTAAGAAGATATCCCACTTCCTCTGTATCTCTCTTGTTTCTCTGAATTTTCTCCAGTCTGCATTTTCGAAAAATTTTCTCAATTCTGCAAAGTTTGTTTTCCCAAAGTTGTATCTTCTTTGCCTATAAAGCTCATCTCTTTGGCACCACGTTCCCTGTCATCATCTGAAACTCAATGACCACATGATCACTTTTTCCTATAGGGCACAGATAATTTAAAGATTCAATTACATCAGGTTCTTTGGACAGTAGCAAATCTAATCTTGCCGGTATGTCATCACCTCTGAATCGTGTGTCTTCTTTGACCCACTACGTCATTGCATTATTCATTGCCACATTTAACAATTTAGTGCCCCACGAATCTTCGCTGCCTCCTGAGTCCCATTCCTCCCAGTTCACCTCTTTACAATTAGTCACCCATTAGGATTATATTGTCGCTTTTCTCGATCACTTTCTGTAGATAACTAACCATGTCTTTTTTTTTTCTTTTCTTTTTTTTATGCAAGGAAGAAGGAACCAAAGGCCACAGGCCTGCATACTGTTCCTTCCAAGTAAAAGCAAAAACAATACAAAAGAGAGCCAAATTCAAGATCCGTTCATTTCGAGATGCCTGGACACACTGCGTTTGAAAGACTGGAGATCATAGGAAGTAGAAAATATAGACAGAGGAAGACAGTTCCAGAGTTGACCAGTTGCATACATGAAGGACTGGGAGTAACAGTTAACTCTTGCATTAGACAGTTGGACAGAGAAGGGATGAGAGTCTGTCGCTAGACGGGTACTACGTGCCCGTCATAGAGGTGGAGGGATGCAACCAGACAGTTCAGAGGAACAGTGACCGTTGAAGTAGCGATAGAAGAGAGATAAAGATGCAACAGTGCAGCGAAGAGACAAAGGTTGAAGGGAATCAGTAAGAGGAGGAGAGTTAATGAGACGAAAAGCCTTTGACTCCACCCTACTGAGAAGAGCTGCATGTAAGGAGCATCCCCACACATTAGAGTTGTACTCCATACACGGGCGAATAAAACCCGTGTACAAGGTCAACAACTGTGCAGGGGTAAAGAAAGTTCGGAATCGGCTTAGCACACCTAATCTCTTGGAAGCAGATTTCACATGAAAAGTAATATGTTCTTTCCAAGACAAATCCCGAGAGAATGAAACCCCAAGCATGTTCAAGGATGATGCAGGACATAACTGTTCATTATTAAACATTAGTGGGTAATCCTGAGGAAGATTTTGTC
>JAGKTI010009895.1:11807-29762 GCA_018397915.1 Birgus latro
GGCCTGCAGCAGACAGCAGGGAAAGAGGACCCTGTTGAGCTTGTGTGTGTGTGTGTGTGTGTGTGTGTGTGTGTGTGTCCAACACAAAATGGCTGCACTGAGAACATTGCCCAAGTCTTATTAACTCCTGCCATGCTGATTCTTTTGTAAGGTAGTTTACACTCCTGAGTTATTGTTTAAATGTACTGTAAACTGTACTTCATATGCAGCTTGGCCAATGCAGACCTTCACTGTGCCTTGTAGGAGGTCTGCAGCTCGGCAAAGTGTAACCCTGGGAACGAGTCCTGAACGGTCAAATGAGTTAAAAATATGAGTTTAAGTAAAATAACACCTTACATACCTGATGATTAGCAATGCTTGTACCAAAAGTCTTTCTCTCCAGACTGTACTTAGTGGCCTCATCCAAAGCACGCTGAGACAAGCCCACAGCACCAGCTGCTACAGGTGGTCTTGTCCGATCAAATGCACCCATTGCAATTTTGAAACCGGCACCTTCACCTGACAAATAAAAAAGCAGGCCAGTTACTTTCAGCAGGAATCATCATCATCATCATCATCATCATTATAACAGTACTCTTCCAGGCTCTCATATTAGAAAATCACACACAGCACACCCTTTTGTACAATAGGGATGCAATTCTCGAAAACTGACTGCATAACAAATTTAGTGTAGTGACCACATTTGTGAGAAAAACAATTGTGTAACTAAGAGAAATGCTTAGTTACCTCTTCAATTAAAATATTTTTTTCTTTATTATGTATTTCACAGCAGCAGAACCAGATCAAATCAAACATTTACTGAAAACAACTTAGACCCACAGCCACAGATATTCTGACAGAAATCTTTTACTATTTACTTTACATTCCTTTTTACACAGTACCTAAGGATCCCCAACACCTATACCATTCACATGCTTTAAATGGAGATGGGAGGTACCATGTCATACTCTGAGAAGAAGGGAGACATGTAATACTTGCTCCCTGTTAAACAAATTCAAAAGGCACAGCAACCTTCTCCATGGTCAGCACTGTCTTTTCAGTTAATTTTAAATGAGCAACTTGGGCTGCTATCAGTGCTGTTTCATCGGCATTCACATACAACTATTCAATCCCATTAAACCAGACATTCACAATTACGAACACTGACTTTCAATTACACCCTCTCATTCAATGTCTCTTTTACAATAAAGTACTCATTTGCTTCCAACTAACTATTCACATTCAATTACCCACTCACCTTTGTTCTCATTTCTGAAGGCTTCATCATCATCATCAACTAATGCTGTGTTGCCCCATGAGGAGCATGGGAGCACAGGGCTAGGCAAATTGGTCATGACATTAAGATGAGAGTGGCCAGCTTCACTCATAGCTGAGTGGCATTATGTGAGCAAAAAACCCCAAACACCCCTTGGATAGAAACCTGCACAGGCTCAATCCAATTGGAGCACCTTAATTGCCCACTAAACCACCAGGCACCATAATTTGGTTATATGCTTACCATCCAGTGTAGTAAATGGTTTCCTGGCGTACAGGAAACGATTTGGCTTGTCACTCAGTGTAGAGTCATCCATGGGCAGAAAAGGAAAGAATGAAGGAAAGAGAGATTGAAGAGAGAGAGTAAAGTCATCTTCAGGCAGTACTTCTTTGATTTTTCCTGGAGTGTACAATCAGAGGAGAGGGAGAGTGGCCATGTGCAGTTTGCCACAAGGGTGTGGGAAGTAATTCCATCTTGTGTAGTGTTTGTGATAAGTGGGTGCACAAGAGATGTAGTGGTATTAGAGGTAGACTGCGAGATGATGCTGATTTCATGTGTGCGGCGTGTCGGGGAGAGCAGGTGGAGATTGTTAGGCATGAAAGGGTTGAACTTGCAGATGAGTCTCTTGAGTGTGTAGAGGAGTTTCGTTATTTGGGAGACATGTTATGTGCCGGAGGTGGGGCTGGAGTTAGCTTGGTTGCTAGGGTGAGAAGTGGTTGGAAGAAGTTCAGGGAACTGTTACCTCTCCTGACATTGAGAGGACTCTCCTTACATGCTAAGGGGTCTTTGTATGCAGCATGTGTTAGGAGTGTGATGCTGTTTGGTAGTGAGACCTGGGCAGTAAAGGAAGAGGATATTCGCAGGTTTAAACGTACAGAAATGACAATGATTAGGTGGATGTGCAGTGCGTCCCTGCGTGCAAGGCCTGGGGGGGCTGGGTTTACGATGGAAGAGTTGAGAGGTAGGATGGGACTGGAGTGTATTGGTGTTGTGATAAGGAGATGTAGGCTGAGGTGGTTTGGACATGTGGAGAGGATGGGGGATGATAATTGGGTACAGAGGGTGAGAGGTGTTAATATTGGGGGAGGGGTTGGGAGGAGTAGACCGAGAAAGACATGGGACGAGGTCATTAAGTGTGACTTAAGGGACTGAACAGGGAGGCTGCCAGGGATCGAGCAGAGTGGAGAGCCGCCATTAGGTGACCAAGGCCGACGCATGCAAGCATGTTGGAGCCTTCAAAAACGAAACGATTATTGCTTCCAAGGCCGAGAGCCATCTGAGTGTGCCTTGCACTTTATGGAGGTTATTCTCTTGAGTATGGAGGCATACATTCCATTGTCTTATCCTGTGACTAATGCAAAAACTCTACCTATCTATATATATAGCCAGATCCCATAATCTCATAAGGCCTTTGAGTCAGCTGTTTTATTGGGAGGGACAATAAACTTCTACCAACCCACTTGTTGACATGTAGGGAACATGTGGGTTGGCTATATGGTTACCACCTAGTGTTGCAAATGGTTTCCTGGCTTACAGGAAACCATTAAACTTGTCACTCAATGTAAAACCACCTGAAAAGGAAGGAAGAGCAATAGAAACTGACAGGAAAGATGGCAGAAATAGGAAGAGAGGAGGACAGACATAGAAAAAGAATGATAATGGTGAAGGAAGAAGTAGGATGCAATACATCAAGTGAGTGGATGATGGTCACAAAAAAAAAAAAAAAAAAGTACTTGGTTTAATCATGCCTGTTCTAATGCTGTCCACAACAAGGAGGGGGTCAAAGTATTGGAGCCAACCGACCCCTGAATCTTATCTCTTTTATGTTTCTGCCGGAATTGTGCTAAGTCTGTTCTTTGCTCTGCTAAAAATCATTTCATCCATACTAAATGCTCTGAACTGTCCAACTCAAATTCTTCCCACTCATTCTGGCACCTTGCCAAAAACTTTTCTAACAACTTTACCTCATCATCCTTCCCTCCTCTTTTCCACCCTGATGGCTCTGTAGTTGTTTCTTCTACTGATAAAGCTGAACTCTTCGCTCAGACTTTCTCCTCCAATCCATCTTCGACACTTCTGGTGCTATTCCTCCATCACTTCCCCTTTCTGACTTCCTCATGGCTGACAATAAAATGTCTTCAACTGATGTATTTTCTGCCATCAATGGCCTCAGCACTAATAAGGCATATGGACCTGATAGGGTCCCTCCTGTGGTCCTCAAGAACTGTGCTTCTGTGCTTAAACCCTGCCTAGGCAAACTTTTGCCTCTGTCTGTCAACTTTTACTTTTCCCTTTTGCTGGAAGTTTGCTCTCATTCAGCCTGTCCCAAATATGGGTGACCATTTCCAGCTCTCTAACTATAACCTGATTGCTTTAACATCCTGTATTTCAAAGTTTTTAAATATATTCTTAATGAAAAATTTCAATGCACCTTTCCTATCACAACTTTCTTTCAGATTATCAGTATGGGTTCCGCCAGGGTTGCTCCACTGGAGAATTTCTCACTTACCTTTCAGCTCTCAGACTCCTGGTCACCCTCATTTTGGGACTTTGGCGAGAGCTTTGCCATTGCATATGATATCTCAAAGGCTTTCCATTGAATCTCGCATAAATCTGTAATTTCCAAACTGCCCTCTTACACTTTCGATCCTTCTATCTAAGCCATCACCTCTAGCTTCCTTTCTGGTTGTTCCATAGCTGCTGTTGTAGACTGCTACCATTCTTTTCCTAGAATTAGTAACAGTGGTGTTCCTCAAGGTTCTGTCTTATCGCCAACTCTCTTCTTTGTATTCATCAATGACCTTCTAAGTTGTACATCTAATGCCATTCACTCATATGCTGATGACTCCACCCTTCACCTTTCCATTAGCTTCCCTCAGCATCCATCCAAGCACAACAAACATGGGATAAGGCTACAGCACATTTAATGTCTGACTTGGCTCCTACCTCTGATTGAGGCATTATTTTTAATGCTTCAGAAACTCAGTTCTTACATCTTTCAAACTGAATAAATCATCTGCAGGAGTATCCTCTAATTTTTAAGACTATTCAAGTCTGTCTTGGATTATCTTTATACATACTTGGGGTTTCATTCTCTCGGGATTTATCTTGGAAAGATCATATAACCTCTCTTGTATAATCTGCTTCCATGAGATTAGGTGAGTGTCACAAATTTCCTACATCGTGAAATTATGTATCGTAAATCGTGACATCGGGTGATTTGTAGGAATGATGGATAGTTCTGAAATCCGTGAGAATTCGCCATTCTCTTAACCGTCCACTTGTGTACTTATATTTGCATCATATTTTCAAAACTTTCGTCATTGTCTCGCGAGAGACTGTCTTTATGTACAGACATTGCATTCCTCTGAGCGATAATTTCTGAACTGTCGTTTCCTTGCACTTGCCTCCCTGGCCGTTAGTTGGCCACGCCTCTTTCACACGTCCCTTACATTGGACACTCAAAGACAGTTAGTCGTCCCTTAGCAGTCACAAAGAGCGGGTTTGCGATACCCAACGCGGATAGATTTCCTCTAGTGATCTTGAATATCCTGCAGTATCGGCATTTTCCCAAATCTTCCACCAACTTTGTGATCGACTATAGCAGCAACGGTCTCATCTCTACTGATTAGTATTTCTTTTGTTTTTCCTTGGCTTAAGGTTTTTGGTTATTTAGCTCAGTGCTTTATTTAGCTGTTTGTCAGAGTGCTTGAGTGAGTGCATTTCTCTTTCTTTGATTCTGAATAGATTCAAGTAACGTAAATTTATTTTCACGTAATTAATAAATTTACAGTTCATTTTCTTGAGCTTTGTTAAATGTAACAGTCGTGTTTGATTTCCCCACATATTTAGTAAACTTTTGCTACTCCAAGTTAGCACAACTACTTATATTAATCACGACTGGTACTTAGGCCAGCTCTTAGTAGTAATTCTTAAATCCGTTGTGCCAGCTAGAAGTTCGGCTCAGCCAAGATCCTGTTTATTATTATTATCATTATTTTTTAATGTTAAGGGGTGAATTAACTTTCTCAACTTATATTAATCACGACTGGTACTTAGGCCAGCTCTTGGTAGTAATTCTTAAATCCGTTGTGCCAGCTAGGAGTTCGGCTCAGCCAAGATCCTGTTTATTATTATTATCATTATTTTTGAATGTTAAGGGGTGAATTAACTTTCTCAGAGGCCAACAGTACAGACTTCTTGAGCATTTAGTCTCTGCTGTGTACTGTTGAGAAAGTTTATAAACTCTCGACTCTAGAGAATTGGTGAAGTAAGCCAGCATAAAGGTGAAATCACCACTTGATTTCATGAGTCGATTCTCTTGTGATGATCGACCAGAGGGTTATTCTCATTTCCCTCATGACATCTGATGTCATGTTTATTTATCATATAAAATATAATCTCATTTTCCCCCTGACAGTGAGCTAAACCAACTCTGTGTCTTTCTACTCCTGCACAGTTGTTAACTTTATACATGGGTTTTATTAACCCATGTAGAGTATGGGGAGGCTCCTCACAATCAGGTCTTCTCAACAAGGTGGAGTCGAAGGCCTTTCGTCCCATTAACTCCCCTCATCTCACTGGTTCCCTTCAACCTCTGTCTCTTCACTGCAATGCTGCACCTTTATCTCTTTTCTGTTGCTACTGCAATGGTCACTGCTCCTCTGAACTGTTTGCTTGTATCCCTCCATCACTATGGTGGGCGCATAGCACCTGTCTAGCAACAAATTCTCATCCCTTTTCCGTCAAACTCCTTAATGCATGAGTTAACTGTTACTCCCAGTCCTTCATTAATGCAATAGATCAACTCTGGAACTGTCTCCCTCTGTATGTATTTCCTAATGCCTATGATCTTCAGTCTTTCAAATGCAGCATGTCCAGGCATCTCAAAATGAACAGATATTTAATTTGGCTGTTATCCTGCTCTTGTTTTTCTTGGAGGGAGCAATCTTGCAGGCTTCTGGCCTTTTTATCCTTCTTCCTTGCACTTATATAGACAGTAAGACATCACTATAACGGACTAATTGGGGCCCAAACCATTCTGAAAAATGCGAAATTCTGATAAAAGCGACATCTGGACTTCCCCCTGCTAATCCAAAGTTTTTCCGATATATCAGACATTAGTCCGGATCGTATTAGTGGTTTTTAAACTGTTTTGACTACCATTGTGGTACTGTACAGTGTTATAACTTCATCACATTAATCAAATGGTAATAATACTGTACTGTACACTGATAAATCGTTTGTTTGTTCGTTCGTTTTTTGAAGGCTGCAACATGCTTGCATGCGTCGGCCTTTTTGGATTGGAGCGTGTAGCATTTTATGACCGGATGCCCTTCCTGATGTCTACCAATGACCCTTGGGTGGAATCGATCCTCCGACCCTACGGCCAAAGCGGAGCGCTCTAACCCACTGAGCCACGGCTGCTACTCATGTTTTTTATTTACCTTATTGTGGTGAACATAGCCGGAGTGGTCAGGCAATCCGGACTGCTTCTGGCTTTATCAGACTTTTCCGATATATAGGAATTTAGTCCGGTAGCTCCTGGAGTCCGATAAAAGCGAATTCTGGTCAATTGAAGTCTGTTATATTGAGGTTTTACTGTATATATATATATATATATATATAAACAAAATTGTTGCTTAGTAAACTTGGTCATTCTGGCCAAGCGGACCCATCAACTGCAGGCAAACAACCTCTGCAAGTCCAGTAAACCCTTCACAAGTTGAACTTTTAGAAGACGGAATCTTTGGTTAGACGAACTCAGGCCGAGACCACGTATGTAAGTAGGCCAAAATGCGGAGGTAAGGGGACAAATGGCGCCAGGCAGACATGTGGCGCCAGTCTGCTGCTTGCCTTTGGAGATGGTAGTTGCTGTGCCATTCTTACTGTCATCTAGTGCTGACCAGTGCTCTCTTTTTGCCTTCTGCCTTGCCATGGAAGGTTCAAAGGTTAAAAGAAGTGATACTGGCACCTCTAGTCATAAAGGAATGAAGCTAAAAAAAAAAAAAAAAAAATCTGTGCGTATGACTTAGTTAAGTGATCGTGATTAAAGTTCAGTACTGTACTATTATTACTGCAAGTGTTTCATTGCAGTCTATTATAGTGATTACATTTAAGTTTAGTTCTTAATGTAGAGTGAAATAAACTCTGGGTACCGTTTAGAATTTACGTTAAAGTGTGAACTCAGCCACCTCCACCACCTCAGTCTCCAAAACAAACTGCCGACAAATCTGTACTGCCTCTAACGAAAGGTGAATTAGGTGCACTGAATTCTTTCTTTTTTGTCTTTCTTTGGTCATTTATACAATGTACATGCTCCTTTAGTGTTGACAAGACAAGTAATAAGTATTGTTTTTGCAATTTGGAGGGTGAAAATTCATCTCCAACACACGCTGCCAACGGGTGTGAACTGCCTTTGTGAGTGATTTTCTACCAATTAACCACTTCAGTACCATGACGTCTATTTCTACTTTATTTACGCTTCCTGCAGCCGATTTTATGGCACTCAGGACTGGACTCACGTAATGAAGGGGCTAACGAAGGCTGTACCAACCCCGTGCACTTCCACAGATCCTCCCTACACTGACTAAAATCGTCTGGTGGCAGCAAGAAAAAAATTAAAATACACCCAGCAATGAAGGGGTTAAAGGTATATTAAATGCACTAAATTGCTTTTTGTCATAACTTATTTATTTATAGGCTACATGCTCCTTTAATTTAGTGTTGAAAGGACAAGTAATAGCTATTGTCTTGGCAATTTTGGGGGGTGAAAATTCGGTAAGACGGAAAATTCGGCAATTCGAACCAGGGTAGAGTCCCATATGGTTCACCTTGTGAAGGGTTTACTGTTCGTCCCGTGCAGTGAACTGACGTTTCGCTTGTGATGGACAAAACCTTGTCACAGTGCGGTGTGAGGAAAGGTCTGGAGGTTTGGTTTCTGGACGGACACAGTACTTGCATCTCTCAATCCAGTTAACAAGGGGAGGAGGCAGGGGGAGAAACCGTGGTGACAAATCAGACTAGCCTAGGACAAGCTTTAGGTGGGTGGCCTTTTTTTTTTTTTTTTTAAATAATAATAAAAAAAAAGGTTTTGTGGTCACACGGCCAATTCCCTATCTCCATTAAATCCATTTTATGCTGACCTTGAGATAAGACATATCATTATGTGGTGGGTTTTCAACTGACGTAAACTCATTGAATAACAAGGTGTGACTCCATCACATGTGATTCCCCATGGCTGCTGGATATTGAAGGTTCTACCGTGTACAAAACAAAAGTACTGTACTATTTTTGTAGCATGTGCTACAATAACAATAACTTAGTTTACTGTCTTCTGGTACTGATTCCACAAATACTCACAGTAAAACCTCACTTTAATGGACTAATTGGGGCCCAAGCCATTCAAAAAAAATGTGAATTCCGATAAAAGCAACATCCGGACTTCCCCCTGCTATCCCGGACTTTTTCTGATATATCAGACACTACCATTACAGTACTGTACTGCACTATACATTCACTACAAAAATCAAATGGTATAATGTATATAATAATACTGCCCTGTACACTGAAAAACATATCTTTTATTTACCTTATTGTGGTGAACACAGTAGAAATGGACAGGCAGTCCGGACTGCTTCTGGCTCTATCGGACTTTTTCTGATATATAAGAATTTAGTCCGGTAGCTCCTTGATTCCAACAAAAGCGAATTCCGGTCTACTGAAATCCATTATATCGAGGTTTTACTGTACAAGCTATATGTTAATGATACATTTTAATGTATTATACCTGCAAGTACATTTTCCTTGGGCACAACCACATCCTCAAGGGTGAAGCCAGCTGTGTTGGAGCAGCGCTGACCCATGTTTATTTCCTTGCGACCTCTAGTAAGTCCAGGAGAATCACCATCCACAATAAATCCAGTAAATGCCTTGGATGCAGGGCACTTAGGATCAGGGCTGCAATGAGATGCAATAAATAACTGGACATGATTTCAATACAATAAAAGCCAGATGAAGTCACTCAGCTATAAAACAGACTTGGAAGAACAAGTGGAAAGTTAATGTGCAATACAGCATTTGGCATAAATTTCCTTCAACAGAAATAATTCAGGCTCCTTTCCTCAGTAATGAGGCTCTAGTACTGTACAACAAAACCCTGGGAGGCAGATTTTATATGGGAAGATGGTGATCATCCCATGATATGTTTTGAAAGAAAGAAATTCCAAAGATACTGTGAAATGATGAAGGGCCGGGTTCTGTCCTACTGAAAATTAAGAGATATTCTAATCCTGACTGGATGAAAAACTGAAGGAATGAGTTTTTTGTTTGTTCATTCATAAAGGCTCCAACATGCTTCCATGTGTCGTTTCTCCAAGCTGCTTACTTTCCAGCAGTCTCTATTCAGTCCTTTAACCCAGATGTCACACTATGACCTTGTCTGTGGTCCTTTTCAGTCTGCCTCTTACAACATAACCCTCCATGTTCACAACTATCATCCTTGGCACTCAGTTGTCATCCTTCATCCTCTCCATATGCCCACACCATCTCAATCAAGACCTACTCATCAAAACACTAATACATTCTGGTCCCCTTCTTCCTCTCAACTTTTCATTTGAAATCCTAAAATCTCATCCTCACCACAGTACAGCACATCTGAACCTATGAATATACTCCTCCTTCACTGCCCAAGTCTCAGTACCACACAGCATTTACACATGCTGCATACAAGGGTCATTAGCACAGAGGAAGAGGCCACTCAATGTGAGGAGAGGCAACAACTCCCTGAACTTCTTTCAGCAACTCCTTATCTTTGCTACCAAGCTAGCTCCAGCCCCATCTCCAGCCCATACCACGTCCCCGAAATAACAAAACTCCTCCATACGCTCGAGAGACTCTCCAGTGATATTAATCCTTTCCCACATCTCTGCCTCTGCACACACACCCCTACACACTGCACACATAAAATCACCATTATTTTTCAGCCTACCTCAAATACCACTACTTCTCTTATGCACCCACTTACCACAAACACTGCACAAAATAGAATTTCTTCTCTTTTGACAAACTGCACACAGCCACACTCCCTCTGCTTTGACAGTACCACAACCTGCCCTAAATATCATTAGTTTTGTTCCATCCACATTTACTCTCAAACTCTTGTGCTCCATTCCTTATCTTCGAGCTATCTATCTATAGCCAGATGTCCAAATCCTGTAAAAGGTGGCCACAAACAAATCACCTCTGTGTCGCCCTGTCCCCTGCCATTTCGCTGCCCTCCTCCCAAGTTACATCCTCCTCAATCATATACCTCTCTGCTCTATCTTTTCATCTTATCCTAGGTCTCCCTTTTCCACTCCCTCACTCCACCTCACTCACAAACATTCTCCTAGTTATTCTCTCATTATCCAACCTATCCACATGGCCAAACCACCTCAACGTATTTCTCCTAACGCTTTCTATCACATCCACACCCACACCACATCACTCCTTCACTTCCTCATTTGCCAGTCTGTCTCTCCATGTAACTCCACACCTATCTATCTATAGCCCAACGCCCTAATCCCGCAAAGGGTGGCCGCAGACAAAACGCCTCCAAGTTGCTCTGTCACACACCATTTGCCTACCCTCCCCCCAGCTCACTCCCCCCTCCCTCATATACCTCTCAACTCTATCCCTCCACCTCATCCTTGGCCTTCCCCTCCCTCTCCCTTCCTCCACCCCACCTGCATACACTCTCTTAGTCAGTCTTTCATTCTCCATTCTCTCTGCATGTCCAAACCACCTCAGTGTATTTCTCCTAATCTTTCAACCACATCCATATCCACCCCACAACGTTCCTTCACTTCTTCATTCGTCAACCTGTCCCTCCACGTCACTCCACATGCTCCTCTCAAGTAACTCATTTCCACTGCTCTCACTCTTGACTTGTTACCCTCTAGCAAGGTCCATGCCTCGCTTCCATATGTCAGGGTAGGGATCACTATACTATCATGCAGTGACTTCTTGACTTCCATACTCACCTCCCTAGTTCTCATCACTGCTTTCAATGAACCAACAACCTTCCTTCCCTCCTGTACCCTTGTGAGTATTTCATCCCCATAACTTCCATCCTTACTCATCACACTGCCCAAGTACTTGAATGCACTCACATTTTCCATATCCTCACCATCCAACCTCACTGTGCACTCTGTGACTTCATTCCTCTCAAACACCATAACTTTACTCTTGTTCACATTGACTTTCAGATTCCTCTTCTTACACACTGTCCCAAAGTCATTCACCAAACCTTGCAACTCCCCTTCATCTTCACTCAACAATACTGTATCATCAGCAAACAGCAACACTGGAATCTTCCACATCTCGCCCTCATTCATTACAGCCACCCCCACATCCAATGTCCTACCTTGCACCTCCTTTACAACTCCATCCATGTATATATTAAACAGCCATGGAGACATCACACAACCCTGTTTCAGTCCCACTTTCAGATCAAAGAACTCACTTAGCTCACCATCCACTCACACAGTAGCCCTAGCTCCTTCGTACATGCTCATCACAGCACTCAACAATTTTCCCTCCACTCCATATATTCTTAATACCTTCCACATGTCTTGCCTATCTATTCTGTCATAAGCTTTCTCCAAGTCCATGAAGGTAGCATACACTTTCTTTCCTTTCTCTAGATACTTCTCCACTAAACATCTTAGAATAAATATCTGATCTACACACTCTTTTCCCTTCCTAAATCCCCTTTGTTCTTCTCCAACTAACTTCTATGTTATATGCCTAACCCTATCAATAAGTATTCTACCATATATCTTTCCAGTCACACTAAGAAGGCAAATACCCCTATGGTTACCACATACTTCTCTCTCCCCTTTTCCTTTATATAAAGGAACAATTATACCTGATTTCCAGTCCTCTGGAACCCTTCCCTCTTCCCAAGCCAATCTACACAACTTCCATACCCATTCCACAGAAATCTCACCCCTATACTTCAGCATTTCACCACACAGTCCACCAATTCCTGGGGCCTTTCCCATCTTGATCTTCTTCAATGCTTCCACTACTTCTGCCCTACTGATTTCTTCCTCCCTCCTCTCACCTTTTCTTCTCCCAGCCATTCCCCAACCACTTATACTTGCTCGCTCTCACGCTCTACATTCAACAAATTCTCAAAGTGCTCCTTCCATCTCCTCAATTTCTCTCTCTTCTTCACCAGCAATCTATTATTCCCATTTTTCACTCCCCTACTATTTTCCCTTTCACACTGTCCTACTTTCTTTACCTCCTTCCAAAACAATTTCTTACTCTCCCTCCATTTCACACTCAGATTCCTCCCAAACTCCTCATCCATTTTCTTCTTACTCTCCTTCACCAATCTCTTCACCTCTCTTCTCCACATGCTCCTCTAATATAAATCAGTTCCACTGTTCTCACTCTTGACTTGTGTACTTCCAACAAGGCTCAAGTTTTGCTTCCATATGTTAGAGTGGGGATCATAATACTGTAATATAGTGACTTTATTACTTCCATGTTCACTTCCCTATTTCTTATCACTCCTTTTAGTGAACCAGCAACTGTTCTTCCCTGCTGTAACCCTTCAAGCACTTCATCCTCCAAACTTCCATCTTTACTCATCACACCACCCACGTACTTCAATGCACTCTCATTTTCCATTTCCTCACAATCCAGCCTCACCATGCACGCAGGGGCTTCATTTTTCTCTACGGCCACAACTTTACTCCTCCCTACATTCAACTTTAGATTCCATTTCTTACATACTCCCCCAAACTCACTCACAAAGCCTTACTTCCCAAATCTTTTTCCTCCACTATATTCCTCATAATCAACACCAAGGGCTCAGCATACAGCTGCTTTACATAAAAAATTGCACTTTCTTTTACTTCAATAATAAGAAAAGTCAGAAATAAGGTGAGCCACATCCTCATTCCCTAATTTTGTAAGTATCTGCTGCAATGGTGGCTGTAAAAGGAAGTGGAAAATGAAGGATATGAGTAGATAGAGTAGGATGTACCCAGAGGGTTATTGATGAAGAGGAGGAAAGATGGTGAATGCTGGAAACCTTAAGGAACACCAAAGACAGTGCTATTCACATCACTTGCTCCAGAATGACCAAGGAAAGTTGAGATGCAAAGACATAAAAGTATAGGTACCATAACAAAGCAGTTTGGAAATTAAAGATTTTTGCCAGACTCAGTCAAAAACCTTTGAATGTAAAGAGCAATGGCAGTAGTTTCTTAAAGTCCTGAAACAATAATGACCAAAATTTGGCAAGTAATGTAAGACCACCATTGCAGCCTCTGCCATACTGATGCTCAGAATTTAAGAAAAAAGGTACTGCAAACATCTTCCACTTGAAAAAAAAAAAAAAACTTCATAATGCAAGAGATTAATAAAACTTAGGAACAGTTAGACGGCTCTGTATGGCCACTCTTTTTTGGGACGGACTGACTGAAAGAAGAAGGAAAGATGCGGGATCAGAGAAAAGCAAACTAATTTGCCTAGACAGGTTGTCAGGATGGTGGTATGGTTCTTGAGAACAATATAAGGGACACAATTACAGATGCATGAATTTTGGCCACAGAGAGAAGAACGTGCATCTGCTAGAGAAATAATTTTCATCCATTCCATCCATCATCCAATCCTATGTCGCCCCACAGAAAGCATGACAAAGCCAGAGGGGGGGAGGATATGGAGCAACAGCACTAGAATTTTTCAAATCAGAGTTGGAGGGAGAGCTCTGAGTAGTCTTCAACTGCATCACAAGAAAGTAACAGAAATAGATCCATCTTATAAGAAAAGAGGAATAAGTAAAATTATTGGAGAAGTATTTCACCAAGATAGTATGAGCAGGAGGAGCTTGAGTTGCATATGGAACTAATGATGAGTCTGGAAAGACAAAGATTAGATTTACCATGCCTCCAGTAGAATGCATAATATAAATGATTCAGGGGCCAATTGGCACTGGTAACTTTTGAATGCCACCACCTTGTTGAAAACAGCATTATAAAAACTAAACATTTTTTCCCCCCATTCACAAAAGAGTAAGAATAAGAAATGTATGCTTCTATGCCCAAAGGAATACCCTCCGTAATGCACAAAGAACACTCAAATTAGCCTTGACCGTGGAAGCAACAGTCACTATAGATTAAGTAAAAGCACTAACTGAGGGTCTCCTAATCAGCAGGTCTGTAGTGCCACAAATACCACTTCCAGGGAGAGTCCACAGGACTTTACTGGAGAGGACACATTGCAGATAAAGACTGTGAAGGAAAAATTAAAATACAGTGCAATTCTCCCAAATGCATAAACTATCTTTCCATAAGTCACAGAGATAATTTTAATTCTAAGGTGGTTGCTCAATTTGTATTTAGAAGCCAGTGAAGGTTTATATCCAAGGGATGGTTGGGGTAATTGCTCACGTAATGCCACTCAGGGATGAGTGACGCTGGTCACTCTCATCTTAAATGTCAGGACCAATCTGTTTAGCCTCAGGCTCCTATGCTCCGTATGGGGCAACATAGGATTGGATGATGGATGAATGGATGAAGAGAGTGTCCAGCTAAAATTTCCCACAGGATTAGACTAAATGAAGGTACCAAACTTTGTCCATTAAAAGAAAGAAAAAAAAATTGGTAGAAAACTGAACTTCTAAACATGCATTCCATCCATAATATGACAGACTATTAGTGAAACTACAAATCAACACCAGTTTGACATTCTGTGTTCGACTGAAACTTGGCTGTATGAATCCAATATCATTACTGTTCACAATGCTTTGCCTCTGAAACTTTCTACAGTATGTATTCCCAGGCCTGCTGCTGACCATCCAAATGGAGGTATTGCACTTATCTAAACTGTGGAATTCATAAATGTTTTTTTTTTTACATAAATTCAGACTTTATCCCATCATCGACTGAATTTGTGGAAGTGGCTATTAATGAATTTCCATCAACCAGCTACTGTACTAGAATTACAATCATATACTGACCAAGTAATCCAGGCACTGGCCGAGGTTTCATAGAAGAGTTTGGCCAAGTTCTCTAAGTATTTTCTTTGATGAAATCTGGTGACCTGCTTGTTTGTGGAGATTTCAGTTATCTGAAATCAAACAAATCGCAAAAAAACTTTGAAAACTCACGAGTCAGTGTTATCACCACGAAGGAGGGTAGGGAGTGAGCGGGGAGCTGGGAGGGTATGGAGGAGGGATGGGAGGGGGGAGAGAAGCGAGGCTGTGGGCAGGATTCTCTCCTTTCTGTTTACTGGCAGACGGGCGCTTTTACCATACATTTACTCGTGGCTTGTGGTCTGTTAGATGTCGAGTGGCTGTGCAGAAACACAACTCACTGTGACTGAGGACTTTCAACATTTGGTAGAGAGGCGGACGGTCGCTGTCGCCGAACATGTACTCGTGGCTTGTGGTCTGTATTCGATGGTGGTGGCGGTTGGGAAAGACTCAGCCCATTGGCCAGTCGATACTGGACATTCAGTGGGGATGCGTACGGACGTTTTGACACCGCTTGCGGGTTACAGTTGTATTACTTGAGTGCTGGAGGTTTGCTGGGAGTGATAGGATGAGTGCATGACTTTGACCACTCAGTACAGGGGCGAACGGAAATTTTAGCTCTGGTTGTGGGTTATGCACTACTTTCCGCTCACGGCTCAAGCCCAGCGGCCATGATACTGAAGTTCTCAGGGACTTTTACAGCCAGATAATTGTAAGTGTCCAGGCATCTCGAAATGAACGGATCTTGAATTTGGCTCCCTTTTGTATTGTTTTTGTTTTTTCTTGAAAGGAAAAGTTTGCAGACCCATGGCCTTTGGTTCCTTCTTCATTAAGAAAAAAAAAGAAGAAGTAAATTTGAATAATGGTATTACAGAGCCAAGGTCCAGCATCTGGATAATGAACACATCTGGATACTGAGCATCCAGTAAATGAGGGACTACTGTGTATGTGTGTGTACGTAAATATATACTGTATATATATATACAGTAATCCCTTTACTTTCCAGACGACCACTATTCGGTTACCTCACTGTTCGGACATTGTAGGCTGATGTCCGAAACCCAAAAATGCCCCCAAATTGCTAAAAACCCGAAAAAATCCGATTTTTTTTTTTTTACCCGTAAGTTTGAATTTGTTGCGCAGCATTGAACAGCCATGTTTACATTCCATTCCCACCGTCTCCCCCTCCTGCCACTCCAACAGTTGTCTCTGAACTGCAGTGAGTTTTTGTTTAAACAATCATAATTCACAGTGCTAAGGATAAAGTGCAGTTAAATACTGGATTACTGTACATGTTTCAAGAGCATTTATCATTACTGTGAAAGCCTTAGATGTGGGGTAATATTCATAACAGCCACCATGGACATTGTAAGTACACTCAACTGCCAAATATTTTTCATAATCACTTTTAAATCCTCATTCTCTGATTACATTTTATTTACTTCATGCTTTGTGTCCCATATTTGAGTGCATTAGCTGTGAAAAAGGTGATTTTCTCAGTGATTACCATGTCTCTTACATACATTCACTATTTGGTCAACTGGTGAACATACAGTATTTGCCTTACTCACCTCTAAACCATCATTTTCTGGTAACAATTTATTTATTTCATGCTTTGTATCCTATATTTTAGTGCATAAGATGTGAGAAAGGGTGATTTTCTTAGTGACTGCCATGTCCAATACTTACAATATGCTGCCACGTGATGAACACCACTGCCTTACTCACCTCAAAATCATCATTTTTTCGTTAAAATTCAATTGATTCATGCTTTGTGTTCATTATTTATGTGAATGGGGTCTTAAATAAGTGTTATGCATGTCCGGTAGGGAGGTAGGCAGGTGGTTTTCAGATTTAGGTTAGGTTAGGTTAGGTTAGGTTAGGGTCAGGAATGACCAGTGCTGGAGATATATATATACAGTAGGCGCGGAAAGTATTGACGCTTTTTTGCCGACGTCATTCTTTTTCGCGTTAAGTGAAGTAGGGTCAATACTACCCTCCCCTGTGATGCGAAATGAGCTGACGCTTTTTCAACGGGAGCTGGCACCTCTGCTTGATAGGTTTGGCACCACAGGAGCAGGCTCAGTAATGTTTGGGCAGCCACAGGAGGAGGATTGTCTCTGTGTGTGATGCACCACGAGGGCATGTTTTGACTCAAATAACACAGTTATATGGTTACCTACCACATTCTCATCATGCCTAAAGTAACCACAAGCAAGGACAAACATGTGGACGTGATTACTTTGTACAAAGATGGCCACAAACTCCCATTTATTGCAAATCAGATGGTGTTAGACTGAGGAGAGTGCAGAGCCTGGTGAAGCGGTTCAAGGACAGTGGGGAGGCCATTCCTCCCACTCCACTTCCCAAGCCTGGGAGACATCGTAAGACAACCTTTAGGACCCGTCAGCTGATCTCAAGGCAAGTTAGCAAGGATCCAAGGCTAACAGCACGGGATTTAAAAGAAAAGAACCCACAGTTGCATGACGATCTGGGCTACAGGAGTTTTTGTGCTTGTAAAAAACCACTGCTAACTGCACTTCAGAAGAAAAAGAGAGTAAATTTTTGTAAGAAATATCTTGCCTGGAGTGAGGAGCAATGGAAAACTGTGCTTTGGAGTGATGAGTCAACATTTACTGTCACTGGTACCCCTTCATCACGAGTGTAC
>JAGKTI010009896.1:0-17947 GCA_018397915.1 Birgus latro
TATATAGACCAGGTTGTAAGATCCAAAAAAAAAAAAAAATTAAAGTCCAGTTTTCTTTTTATAACTGAGGGGAAAACTTGCTCCTGTATAGAGGTAAGAGAACTGCAAAATATTATACGGTATCTGTATCATGTCAGTAAGATGTGGTGCCTGGACACTTTATTTTGCAGCCCTTAGCCAGCACACTGTGATTTGTGCACTGCCCAGAACACCACGAGGAGGTGGCTGCAAATGAAGTTCCACACCTAACCCATCCCATCCACCCTTCCATTAAACTGGGCCTCATTTACTCTGCTTTGAAATCCTTCTTTGATTCGAATGCTGGAATTTATTTATTTTTTTTCTTGATTTCCGTTTGTTTCTTATATACCCATCACTGTTTCTGTAACCATAAACTTTTGCAGATGCTTCAGTCACCAGCCTTACTTTGCATTCAACTAAGTATGGCAAGGATACTTTGGACACAGCTTTTCCACAAGTTCAGGACTTTCAACCAAACCATATAGTTAAACATCAGTCAGATTCTTGAGTGGTGGTGGTTCGTTATATCCATTACATCCCAGCTGATCATTTGAGTGTAATGATCTGTCCCAACATTTATCTCTGGTACTTTGAATTGTCTTCTTTCTTGTCTCGGATTTCTTGCTGCTAGAATTTTCTTCACAGCATCTCTTCTGATGTCAATATCTTCATCAAATGCCGTGCCCAAAAACATGTTTTCTGGATGGGCATAGCATTAAATTTTGTTTGAATAGCCTGGGCAGCAGCCTTATATGCTCCCAAGCATTCATCTTTCATATATTTGATCTTGATAACAGCATTAAATAGATGTTTTGGGCCAGTGACAGAGGAAGGATTTTTTAAAATCTCAAATCAGATTGGAATGTATACAGTCATCAAATATTTGGCTAATGTTTTCAATTGTTTGGAAGGAAGAGGTAGTCTCAAAATTCTTGCACATGCTGTCAGCCATCTTGAATGTGCTAATGGGCCTGGTTCAACTGAAGAGAATGATGCAGGATATTTTCCAGACGACACTGCGTACCGTATAGTCAGAATATGTTTTTGATCCTTACTTAAATCTAGCTCTGAATAAGTCTCATGAAACTTCTTTGCATCATCTACTGGGATTGGTTCAAAATTTACCACAAGGAGGTTACTAATGGTTTCTCCTCTCTTCCCAATCTTTCCTCTGAATGCTGTGGGCCCTGAGGTTTCACCATCCAAATGTTAAAATACTGTATGTGCCAAAATGGAAGCTCATTGAAGTGTAACAAACATATAAGTCACAGCAAAGAACAGTTCAAACAGTCTTCAATCAGTTTTATTGCTCCACCCTTTGTCCCTGTGTTAACAGGTGTACCATCACACCCAATTGCAACAAGCATCTCAGTCTTCAGCTCACAGTTCATTAACCCCTAAACCGCGGGGTTGTGTGAGGCGGTCCTGGCACTTCCAGCCGGTGGTAATTCGCGCTCTAACTTATTTTAAAAAATATTGGCCAAAACTAGCCTGAGTGATATAAATAGCACTCAGGATTCTCCTACAGTTTTTCATAAATATTTATATTTTGAAAGCCCCGGGTACTTAAAAAGAAAACAGAGGCACCCAACTGACGGCCCATGGCTCGAGCCATCGCCACCGAGCGTCACGAAAGTGACGGCCCACGGTTAAGTGATTAAGCACTCAGAAATAGTTGCTGCTGTTCCCCCATCAGGAGTTACATGGTCAAGGTATTCAGAGCCTGGCTCTTTAACTAATGAAATGTGTTCCCCAAATTTGCGTTCTTGGTGAATGGACAGACAATTGTTTTCATCTTTTCTTTCTTCCAATGTAAATTTTTTTTTGCCCTTTTTTCAGTCAAAATATAGTGCTGTTATGTCTTCCTTTTCTGTACGCTGAAGTCTTTCTCTACCTGATTTTCTGGCACAACTAAATTCTTGTTTTCGGGTGAAACAGTCCAGCACCCAAAAGAATGGAAGTGGCAGTTGAAGTGGCACCTCTGTCACTCACACCAAATCGATCAGCTTCTCTAGCAACCAGTTCACAGTTGATTTACATTTGTGATATTTTATTATTTTTTTTTCTTCTGCACTCGGACAGAGTATTTCACCAGTTCCATCATTTTCCAAACTATCATCAGTAGCTATCACTCATTTCCTCCATCCCACCTCAACCTTCTGACATAGCTATCACTCATTTCCTCTGTCCCACCTCAACCTTCTGACAAATAGAATTTCAAGTTTTCACTTTGTAGTTCTCAGCATCCCTTTTTCTTTTTGTTCACTGTAGCAGAATTTGTTTCTTTTGTATCCACGTTTCCAATGTACATCTGTCTAGTTCCTCTTTGATCTGAAAGGAACTCTCTTTCACTTATGGGCACCTTTCTTTTCTTCGAACACTTACACTCTTTGAAGGATTTACATTTGCAACAGATGTCAAATAGCTCCTTCTGCTTATGAGTTTTATAGTTTTCAAGCTGTTTGTTGTAGCAGTCTTTCCCCTTGTTTTTCACTAGTGTCTTGTACTTATAATGGTTGTCCAAAACCAGCTATGTAATTCCTGTTAGGTGAACACAAGGAACTGAAGCTTTTTCCCAAAGACACTGAAGTTCTGATCCATGATCCTTCGCTATTTCCTTCACTGACACGATTTTTATTTTTGTTTCAGCAAAAAGTAAGTGTCTTTGCATATCCAACTTTGTTGGAAAGTGCTAAAAAGTATGAGTTAAGGCAGACCGAGTAGTGTGAGCCATATTTGTATATTTAGCTGTTAAGCATTAATACCTGAAAATGAAAAAAATAATATGAGAGCAAAGAATAGATGATTTTAAAAACAAAACACACAAAATACAAGGTCTTACCTATAAGACTCCTACGACGGCACTGATGTGCCAGATTCAGCAGCTAATGGTGAGATATTGACGAGGCAGGCGGCACCTCTGTATGAACATAGATTACACAGAAATTTTGCATACATGATAAGATCAACGTTTCTTTGGTATTACAGTTTAAATTCCCAAGTTGGATTTTGCGACCTGGTGTCTTTATTTAGGAAGTTGAGGGATGTTTGCATATTGATGTCACCAGGTGAAGGCATCCCTCCTCATTGTCAGTCCCTATTTATTTTTTTCCACAATAGTTGGATATATAGAAACCAAGAACCAACATCACCTTTTATTGTTATTGTTAATTATCATTATTATTATTTGGTGGTAGGTGGGGGGGGTGCACCATCCACTCACGCGATGAAATGCTGATCTCAGGTGACTGCTCTTTCCACTCGTCCTTCTTTCTTTCCGTCTTTCCTCTTCTGACTTTCTTTCCTTCTTTCCACTTCTGACTTTCTTTCCTTCATTCTTTCCTCTTCCTTCTGTCTATGAGTGACAAGCCAAGTGGTTTCCTGTATACCAGGAAACCATTTATTATACTGGGTGGTAACCATATAGCCAGATTATGGCACCTGGTGGTTTAGTGGGTAATGAAGGCACTCCCGTCAGATGAGCCAGTGCAGGTTTATATCCATGGGGTGGTTGGGGTTTATTGCACATGCAATGCACTCAGGGATGAGCGAGGCTGGTCACTCTGATCTTAAATGTCAGGACCAACTTACCTACTCCTGGGCTTCTATGCTTCTCATGGGGCAACACAGGATTAGATGATGATGATGATTGTTGGTATAATTGTGCAAGGGGCTTGGGAAGGTGTTGAGGGATGTTTAAATAACTGGGTAGGTCCACCACTCACTCACATTGGTGCCACGACGTGAAGGCACCTTAGTTTAAGTAAATAAAGTTTAGTTTGGGACCATATAATTTGATAGGTTTTATATTTGCTGCCATCAGGAAACTTTATTCTTCTTGTGAACCAGCTCTCATTGTGAAGGGAGAGCAGGTAGTTGGCCTGTAATCCTGTGTCCCCCAGTACTCTTTTAACCTGGCCATTATTGTCATCTCCCCATCTTGAATACTGAGTTGCTGAGTTGCAACAGTAGATTAACACCAGAATATAATGCTAGTTATAAAGAGTTGCATAGTAGCAAAGCCTTTTTTTTTTCTTTTTTCTTTTTTTTTAAGCTGAAAGAACCAGAGTAAGATGATTGGTAAGGGTGCACATTGCCCTTTCCTATTACCCCCACATGTTCAATTACTTCGACACAGAAGAATGCCTGTATGGGAATTGGATAAATGGAATTTACAGTGATCCCCTTGTGTAATAGCAGTTTTCATTATCACTGCAGGATGAAAGTCTACACTTCTGCCGTTATAGTGCATTTTTTAGCTCAGTTTCACACACCTGAACTGGTTTATGCAGACAGTGATGATTCATTGTCTGTGGTTTCTTATGGCTTTGAGGGATTCAAAGATGAGACCAGGAGTGTGGAGTCAGATTTAAAAAATTCCGACTTCAACTCCGACTCAGGAAATTTTCAGGTTGTGACTCCGACTCTGCCCCCCCCCTCTGCAGTATAGTAGTAGGCATACTGCATTATTTACATATTTTCAAGTTTACTACATCCATATTATTGGTGTATATAATATTGTAAATGAATAAAACTGTTTGCTTGAAACGTCCTCCCACAAGAGCTCCCACAAAAGCTAATTTCTTCCAGAAAGTGGCACGACTGGCCTAGCAGTGCACCCAAGTACCTTACATGAGAATTGATCACTTAAAGGAGTCAGAGTCAGAGATATTTTTACTGACTCCGACTCCAGCCAAAAGTATCTGACTCCTCGACTCCTGACTCCAGCTCCAACTCCACACCCCCGGATGAGACCCTACCCAAGGAGTTAATCCCAGATGGTGGAAATAACTCTCCACCCCCTAACCTTGGAACCCTTGATCTAAAGCCCATCTCAAGTCTTTATCATATTCTTTTTTTTCTTCCTCCTCATCCCTTTTCATCACGTCATATTAACCTAATGATGCCTGTGTAAATTTCTGATACTTAACAGTGTAGATGTATTTAGTGGGCGTAACTTGTCGTAATAAGGAAAATTTGGGCTTGCACTTGGGATGCCTGGTACCAGTTAGGATAAATCCCATAGGTTCTCTGCTTTCATTACCACAGTTTCATTTTTATGATTTATGATTAGTACCAGTTATGTGCGATAACCAAGGGATCACTGTAGTTCTTGTAGTTCTGCAGAGGAAATGATCATGTTATTTACATACATATAATAAATAGGTGTATTGTTTTATAACCATCATCCACTCACTTGATGTAGTGCTGCCTACTTCTTCCTTAGCCTTTATCATTCTTTTTCTGTGCCTGCCCTCGTCTCTTCCTATTTCTCCCATCATGTCACTTCTTATTGCTTTTCTTTCCTCTACAAGTGGCTTTACGTTGAGTGACAAGCCAAATGGTTTCCTGTAAGCCAAGAAACCATTTACAATGCTGGGTGGTAACCATATAACCAAACCATACGTGCTCCCTACGTGTCAGCAAGTGGGTTGGTGGAGGGTTAGTGCCCCTCCCTGTCAAACAAATAACTTAAAGTCAAATGGCCACCCCTTACAGGATTATGGCGTCAGGTAATAGATAGATAGTGTTATATGTATGAAAGCAAGAGTTGGTGAGGTGGCAGACACACTAGAGAAAATACAGGTTGCCGCTGCCTTGGAGAGGAAGAGGTCAGTATGATGATGCTGATGAATATAGTTTTCACCCTTATATTTGTTTTGAAAGGTACGGTAGATTAATGATAGTCTGTTATTGATAATCACTCCTAAATCCTTTTCTTTTTCTGATGTGTGTAGAGTTGAACTTCTTGTAGTCCTAGTCTAGTCTTTTTTCATTTTTACCATTGCTACTCCTCACCCTACCCTAGAGTGGGAAAGGAGGTCTGGATGATGATGATGATGACCAAATTTTATTATGTGACATTTGTCTGTGTTGAATTCCATTTGCCATCTAGTGCTCCAGTCGTGAATCTTGCTTAATTTCTCTTGTAGCTCAATGCAAGAGTCTGTGTTTGTAATTTTCCTTTGTGTTTTTGCATCATCAGCAAATGTTGCTGTCAGTGTCATCCATCATCCAATCCTACGTTGCCTCATGGGGAGTGTAGGAGCCCGGGGCTAGGCAAGTTGACCCTGACACTTAAGATGACAGTGACGTTTATATATACTAAAAATGTTATCGATGCCAGTGTTTATGTAGGTATCGTTTTTGTCACCCCTGGTTCATCCGACATGTGAACCTGGTAGACAGCTGGCAGGAGTTTCCCCTATGCATTCCACCATTCTTCTTTTGAGGAATAGGGAGGGAATTGAGGGATGGTTGTAGACCTAGGGAGGGAGCAAGCTCTTCTGTTATATCTGTGCCACCACATGAAGGCATCCCTCTCCAGCATCATTCTGTATATTGAAAGGCAGTTTGTTCAGCTTATTTGTTTTATATTTGGTTTTTAAGCCTTATGTTTACAGTGGAGGAGTTGAAAGGTAGGATGGGACGAGTGTATTGGTGTTGTGATGAGGAGAGGTAGACTGAGGTGGTTTGGGCATGTGGAGAGGATGGGGGATGATAATTGGATTCAGAAAGTGAGAAGTGTTAACGTTAGGGGTAGGGTTGCGAAAGGAAGACCAAAAAAAATCTGGGATGAGGTCATTGAGTGTGACCTTAGGTAAAAGGTACTGAACAGGATAGCTGCCAGAGATCAAGCAGCATGGAGAGCCGCCATTAGGTGACTAAGGCCGACACATGCAGGCATGTTGGAGCCATTACAAAATGAAAACAAAAACTGCTAGGTGATTTAATTGCTTGTGTTTCCCAGATGATATTGTTGGTGCTGTCACCATATAGCATTATTACTCAAGGTTTGGAAGGAAAGAACTAATGTGTAATATATTTTTCAGGCACTAGAGTTGACTGTCAGCTGTGGATACTGCCAAGAAAGGAGGGGAAGGGGGAAGAGGAGAAGAATCTGCAAAATTGAAACCATTGTGTAAGTTAACAGCACCACCTGCATCCACTCTCAGGTAAATGTGTGAATGTGATTGCTTTTGTTTTCATTACAGTTCTAGGACCATCTGGGTGTGGATCTGGTGGACTGCAGGCTGATGCTGCCTTTCTCCTACAGTCCACCATCCTCCTTTTGTGGAGTAGGGAGCTGAGGGATATTTGTGTATTGGTGGTGCTGTTCTGCAGTCCACCATCCTCTTCTTTTTTACAGGAAGTTGAGGGAGGTTTTGTATTGGTGCTAACATACTGTTCTGCTACAGTCCACCATCCTCTTTTTGTGGAAGAAGTTGAGGAAGCTTTATAATGTTAATGCATAAGACATCCCATTGCAATACTAGAGTGCTTTTATGCCAATAAACTGAGGATTCAGGCCACATTTTGATGTAGATATGATTTGGTGTGTGTGTGCAAGCATGTAGGTAAAGATGATTGGAAGAAAATTGTGTGAGGGAATACATGACTAGTATAACACTTCTCTATCCATCTATCTATTGCCAGACACCTCAATCCCGCACGGAGTGGCCACAAACAAATCGCCTCCATGTCGCTCTGTCCCCCGCCATTTCACTACCCCGCTCCCAACTCACACCCCCCTCTCTCATGTACCTCTCCACTCCATCCCTCCATCTCATCCTCAGCCTCCCCCTCCCTCTTCCCCCCTCCATCTCACGCACATACACTTTCCTTGTCAGTCTTTCACTCTCCATCCTCTCCACATGCCCAAACCACCTTAACGTGTTTCTCCTAATGCTTCCTATCACGTCCACACCACAACGCTCCTTCACTTCCTCATTTGTTAGTCTCTCTCTCCATGTGACTCCACATGCTCCTCTCAAATAACTCATTTCCACTGCTCTCACTCTTGACTTCTGTCCTTCCAACAGGGTCCAAGCTTCACTTCCATATGTCAGAGTTGGTATCACAGTACTGTCATGTAACAACTTTTTCACTTCCATGCTCACTTCCCTGTTTCTTATCACTGCTTTCAAGGAACCAGCAACCTTCCTTCCCTGCTGCACCCTTTCAAGCACTTCACCCTCTAGACTTCCATCTTTACTCATCACACTACCCAAGTACTTAACCCTGGAACACATTCGAGGACACTATTGTAACCCACGCAAACTTTGGCCACATGGCCCTCGCTTCCTATGTGGCCCAGGTGGGTGTGGTTCTCAGTCAGTAGCTTCCTAAAATGATGCGCTGCGTCGGATGAGGTAGTTGGTGTGCGCTCCTTGGCTAGGTTTATCACATACCACAGGTGTGGGCCATAAAAGTGTCCACGAATGTGTTACCGTACTAATCATTTAGTACTTGGACAAAATAGATGTTTTTCTGCTAGGAGACTGGGAGTTGGCCTGCTGAGCTCCACACTCCCCCACTGCCCACTGGTGAGCGGACTTTGGGATCCATTCATTTTACTCGTGCCTATAGTCTTTACTATATTTTTTTAAAATTTTCTTTAGTTACCCCTGGAGGACTACACAATTGGTTTTCTTTCGTTTTTCTTCTGTCAGACTGTAGTGTTAAGAGTACATTTTAGGTCCATACCTTTTAAGTTTAACAAAAACAACTCCATTTTTTTTTTTTTTTTTAAATTGGTACACAATAATGACCATGAATGTGGTAGTGTACAAAAAAATATCGAATGTGTTTAAGGGTTAAATGCACTCACATTCTTCATATCTTCCCCCATTCAATCTCACTGTATTTTCTCTGGCTTCACTTCTCTTAAAGACCATCACTTTACTCTTCTCTACATTCACCTTTAGATTCCGTTTCTTACACACTCTCCCAAACTCGTCTACCAAGCCTTGCAGCTCCCCTTCGTCTTCATTCAACATATGCAAACAACAGTACAGGGAGTTTCCAAACACTGCCCTCTCTCACTAGGGCTGCTTCAACATCCACAGCCCGACCTTGTATCTCTTTTGTGACTCTATCCATGTACAGATTGAACAACCATGGAGACATGACACATCCTTGTTTCAATCCAACCTTCAAATGGAAAGATTCACTCAGTTTCCCATCCACACGTACTGCAGCCTTAGTACCTTCATACATCCTCTTTACTGCCTTCAACAACTTCCCAACCGCTCCATATATTCTTAATACTTTCCACAGTCCTATTGAGGGGGGCTAAACATACGCTTTACTGTAAGCAATAAAAGCACCTTACCAAATCAGTTCATCCTGATATTCTGTTATATTTTTCTGATTATTTGTGGGTTGGCAAATAAACATTTCTTGTTAAATCTGTTTCCCCGTTGCTTTCAGCTGTTCTGCTGTGACAACTTTTGTTGTTCGTTAACGTAATGGCGGAAGGTGCTGTTCTGATCTAATTTTTAAACTAAACCTGGCCTAAAGTAGCTTAACTGCACCTAATAATTTAACCTAACCTAACCTCCAGTTGGGAAACGAAATCCACATTTGAGTACGTTGAGTGTCTTCCATTGCGCTGGAAACAATAGTAGGTACAGCTTATCGAATGTGATGATAACAACAGGGAGGAAATTTTTCAGCAAAAGTAATTTACCAAACTGAAAATAGAAAAAGACAGAAACAAGCAGGAGGCATATGCGAAGATTTGGTAAGGTCTTTCTGCTACGTAAAGTATACATATACTGGTAAATAAATCAGTGTAACAGTACTTGTTTTTTTTCCCACCGGATTAATTGTGATTTCGGACTATTCAGCCACCCCTTCACACCATATAGCCCGGATAATCGGGCTATCTCTGCATTGTCTTATTCTCCCCTCTTCATGTCGTGCACATTCCTCCTTTTGGGGGACAGGGAGATAGTGGAGCAGTGTTTCTGTAACTGAAGACCAGAGCCACATGGTTATTATTAGTTACCATGTGAAGACGTCCTGTTGTGCATCTTAAAGAAGATAATCAAGTGAACTCTTAAGTTGTAATAAACAAAATAAGTTGCACAGGGAGAGGTGCTGAGATCTCGAAAGGCCAAAAATAATTTGGCCCAAGGTTCTCTTTTTACAAATTTTTATCTTTTTTATTTATGGTATGAGTTGGCGGGTGAACAACATGATGGCAGAGAACAGGGCTACATTGAAACCATTTGTTCGACATCTCCCCTCCCCTGCAGGATGAAGACTTGGGATTTAGACAGATGATTTTTAGTACTATTTTTTATTATCATCAGTATTATTAATTACTATTTTCACATTATGTTCAGTAGATAGATTGAAGCCTGTTAAGTTCTTTTTCCCCCTGTGAAGTAGATTTGTCACTTTTACCTAAGCTCTAGTAGTTGTTGTGGCCCCAGGCTCATCTGAAATGGGAACTCTGTGGACTGCAGGCATGAATTTCCCCATCTGCTGCAGTCCACCATCTTCATTTTTGGGAATAAGGAAGTACTTGAGGGACTGTAACCAAGGAATTGTGCGAGACAAATGACAAACTGGATCAATTCATCTTAGGTCTTGTGTACTAGTAGTTGCAGCTCCAGGCTCATCAGAACATTAACCCAGCGGACTGCAGCCAGAACTACCCTTCTATAGTCCACCTTTCTCCCGTTGGGGGATAGACATGGATTGGGAAATGGTAATATAATCAGGCAGCCCCCCCTTCCCCTGCCAAATCAAATTAGTGCCACTCCAGCACCGTACTAATTAAGATCTGTATTGAACTTCACAGACAGAGGGTTAAATTATCAACAGACCTGAGAATATCTCCTAAAATCTTACCATATTTTCAGGGTCCACCTGTGGTGCTTGTGCTGCTGTCATCCTGTCCAGCAGTTCCTGCTGCTGCTGCCATGCTGCGAGAGCCTCTGCTGCTGTCACACTGGGGGTGCTGCTGCTGCTGTCACACTGGGGGTGCTGCTGCTGCTGTCACACTGGGGGTGCTGCTGCTGCCATGCTGGGGGTGCTGCTGCTGCTGCCATGCTGGAGGTGCTGCCATGCTGGGGGGTGTTGCAGCTGGCTCAGATTGTTCCCTCATTACACAGTGGCCTCTAACCTGTGGGGAAATATCCCTAAAGGGGTTCCCCTAGGCAACCCATTTTCTAATCTTGTCTGCACCTCAGCTGCTGCTACTACTACAACTACTACCACCCTTCTGAAATGTGAGTTAGACATTTTTTGGTTCAACTACCTTGACTTGGCGAAGATTTTTGTCCCTTGCAGCCCAGTCTCCATAGCAAAGAAGCAGAGTACTGTAAAGCAGGGATGGCAGTACTGTGGCTCTGCATCCTTTCCAAATTACTTTTAAAGCCAAGTTCCTTACTTACGAAATTTTAATTTAGTACAGTATTCCTTGCCCCATCCTTGGGTGGGAAAAGGAGTTAGGGCTGATAATGGTAATGTCTAATGATACTGAAAATTATGGTCAGTGGCAGTGCTAGGCACCATAGCTAGATCATTCCACCATTAGGGTATACAAGGCCAGTACTGTAATTAATCTAGGTACTTGCTAATCGACGACAACGATGATGATGATAGGATGATGCAGTGCCAGGAATCAATCCCTGACACTATGAAGGGATACTAACCATGTGGCCCAATAATGTCTCTAGCAGGTAAGTCTGATTTCGTCAACAATACAGCATATCATAACTTGAATGCTCGTAAGTGGGAGAGCAACTGTCGTTATTCCAACTAACACCAGATGGTTTGATTTAACTGAGTGTGATGCGTGGGGGTCTAAGGATAATAATGATCTTTTAACATTTATTTATATTAGTGTATACTGAATTGTCGTACTTCTTGTGTCTTAATTTTCCCCAGGATTTGTCTATTCCCCAGCTTTTTTCATGTATCTCAGTTGTAGAATAACACAGTATATACTACAGGTCTACATCCTTCTCATTGCACTTCTTCATGGCTGGCATTATTCTGTGGTAAACTGTTGCTGAAATGGTAATTTTATGCCAGGTTAGTGCATCGAGTATATAATAAGCTAATTCCCCAGGTGTACCAGTAGCGGATAGTTTTGGAACCTTTCCTTTGCACTTCTTCCTAATCAGCTTGTCTCCTTGCTAAGCTATTGCATCAACTTGCCATTATTTCAAGTTTATAGACAGACAGACAGACAAGTACACTGATAGATAAACATTACACAGTTACACATAGATACTTGTAGGCGACAGATTGCTGGACTGACGGTACACCAATAGGTAAATATTACACAGATACACATAAGGTAGATAGATTGCTAGATAAGTGTTAGCTAGATAGAGAGATTGCAAGAATTTTGTGATATAGAGACAGAAAGGTTCCCCAGGTTGTTTTTTATGCCTTTGACTGCTAATACTGCATTTCTCTCAGTTGAACAATGTCTGGTGTTAGTTCATTGTAAGTGACTTGTCTTCTTTGTGGCTGTGGTGATTTCCTAACATAATTTCTTAGCAAGCTTCCTAAGCCACCTAGAAGACACTCCAGTGAATTACGCATATGATTAATGACTGTTTATTATTATGATGTACTGTTTATTATTATGATGTTTGTATTGTAACCGATGCACAGTGGACAGATTTTCGTAGCCTGCAGTTGGCCAGTTGTTTCAGGTACTCGTGTATATTGTTGCTATGATTTCCGTTTTAATCACCCACGCCAATTGATACTGCAGTGTTGGTGTTGCTCATTGTATACGAACCTTGGCCATATCGATTTTCCCGTATGGAAGTTGGAATGCTGAGTACCGGTGTGTATGTAAAAAAATAAGCGCCGAATCAGACTGAAAAAAAAATCGCTTTTTAAAAAATAAACTAATTTCTTGTTGAAATGTTTGCTAGTGTACTGTTTGCCGTGCCCTTCCAATACATCATGTAGTATGGCCCCAGGTCCCTTTGCTGCTAGTGGGTTTTTAGGGAATTGGGGAATGACAGGGTGGGTGGATAATGACTTTTACAGCATACACAACCCACCATTGTATGCTACGATATATATCAGTTCCAACGTGGGTAATGTGGCTTGCGGAGTTAAAAGAGAATGGGTTGTCATTGCATATGTTTGAAGGATAAGTGGCACACTGCTGGATGATTACTGTATATAATAAACATGCAGGCAGCACCTTGCTTGCAATAACCATGTTGTGGCCAAACAGTAAGGGGGCGGAATGCTCTATGAGGGGGTTGTGTTGTGTGCATGTTTTTTTTTTAATTTTTTTTTTTACGGCCTAGGCAGTGCTTCAAGGATTGGGCATACGCTCTTAAGTGGATATTGCAAGTGAGACGTTGCACACTTCGTTCACATATATGAGATGCTGGACCACACATTCACAGCCACCCATTCATTCACTAATTTTTTGTTTCCCCTTTTACCTGGGACTAGCTACTGACTGATATAATACCATATTGGGCCACATCTACGTGGAGCGCTGTAACTCCTTACACCATCATTTGACTTGTCTAGTTTTATGTTACCACCAAGTGTAGTAACTTATATCCTGGGCATCAAGATGCCACTTGGCCTGTCACTCATGATAGTCACAAGATGTCCACTTTGATTAGCAGTCGTACCAAACAACCCGTTTCTTTACCTGCTGCTGTCAGTTCTGAAAGAAGACGTCTTCGCCAGATTTGAGTAAAGCGACAAGGTTATAGACAACTGGCCAGCTGTACACTACCATAGGCTTTGAAATGTTTTGCAGAAATTCTGTCCTGAGCATGAGCAAAAGTATGTAGACACTTCTCTGCCAGCTGTAGGAATGGAAGGTGTTGTTTGTAATATTTTATGTGGTAAGGACTGCACACCAGAGTTACTATTCTTTCATAGTCCACCATTCTCCTTTAGGGGGATATTTAATAAAGGAACTGAAGGCTGTTAGTTTAACCTGACAGTTTCGATATCTGATAATTACTATATGAAAGTGTCTGTTCCAAGCATCAGGAAAACAAGTTGGAGAAGGATGTTACTTGCTTGCCATTTGGGGAAGAAAGATAAATATGAAATACAAATTATTGCTGGCAGACCATTGTTGGCATACTTTTGCACATGCCTGTCCATCACAAACATGCAGTCAGTCCTGGTTATTTGCCACAGATGCTAAGAAATACAGGGTGGTTCAAATATAACATGTCTTATCCCATATGTTTTGTTCTTGCTTTTCTGAACCATACCTTACCCCATCCTTTGGTGGGAAAAAGAGGTTAGGGTGGTGATGATGGTTATGATTTTATTGCAGTGAAGAGAATAATAATGGCTCATGTTGGTTATTATATTGATTATGATTATAACGATGATTGATTGGTGCAGGCTCAGTCACCATTACCATATCTACCGAGTATCATTTTATGTTTCCCATAACCCTTTTTTACTTTATAGCGATTGCTTGTGTACGTCCATTGTTTGCATTTTTTGTCAAGTAATTAAATCTCTCCCCTTGCATTTGCTTCAGTAATTGTTTAAAGTTCACTCATTTCAGTAAGCAGAAATTTTTGTCCTCCTCTGACTATTATCTCTCTACTGCCAGACATCTTAATCCCATAAGGGGGGCCACAAACAAATTAACTCCGTGTTGCACTGTCATGTGCCATTTGACTGCCCTCTCTCCAATTCACACCTCCTCCCTCGTATCTCTCCACTCCATTCTTCCATCTTCACCGTGGTCTCCCTTCCTCCCCTCCCCCTCCACATCATACACATACCCTCTTCTAGTCAGTCTCATTCTCCATCCTCTGCATGGCCAATCGGTTTCAAAGTATTTCTCCTAATATCACCACAATGCATCTTTATTTCCTCATTTGTCTGTTTGTCTGTAAAACTCCACACACTCCTCACTTTATTTACATTGCTCTCACTCTTGACTTATGTCCTTCCAACAGGATCCAAGCCTCACTTCCATGCTCACTTCTCTACCCATTATCTTAGCTTTCAGTGAGCCAGCAACCTTTCTACCCTGCCGTACCCATTCAAGCACTTCCATCCTTACTCATTACACTACTTAAGTACTTGAATGCACTCTCATTCTCTATTTCCACACCATCCTGTCTCACTGTGTATGCATGACTTCTGTATGCTCTAAGATCATAGCTTTACTCATAATACATTCTCTTTTGGATTCTGCTTCCTACATACACCCCCAGACTCATTTACCAAGCCTTGCAGTTCACATTCCTCACAATACAGTATCATCAGCAAGCAACAGTTTAGGAGGTTTCCACACCTTACCCTCTCTCATTAGACACTCCAACATATCCACATCCCTGCCCATTATCTCTCTTATAGCTCCATCCATATACAAATTGAACTACCACAGAGACATGACATACAGAAACATGACACAAGGAGACATGGCACACACAGACATGACAGACAGACATGCCACACAAAATATATGACGTAGAGGCATGACACAAACATGACACAAGGAGACATGAGATTTTTGGCTTTATGCAGATTCATTTCCCATACCTCACTGGCAGAATAAGATGGCACTGTGGCCCAACATCCTTTCCATAGCACTTCTTCATGACTAGCACCAGATTAGTCTTGTTTCAAGTAGCATTTATAAGGAAAGATGGTAATTTAATCCCCAGTTAAACAGAGCATAACTGAATAATCGTCAAAATACATGCATCCCCCATACCCGCAGACTGAGCTAATGGCACTATGTGTACATGGGCAGCCCTGTAGCATGGTTTAGTAAATTGTGGGCTGCTGTTGCTGTGGTCCTGCATTCCTCTGTAGTAGTGCTGTATCCAAATCGCTTCTCTGAACCATTATAGCGTAAATTTCAGCATTTTTGCCGATACGGTATTTGCTCCCTGACTAAATAAAACAGTGTCAGTTGTTTATATTTTATCTGTGTGTGCTAATCATGTAACTTCTTGAATGAGATGTGGCTAAATATATACAAAGGCTCTTATTGCCTCTTTTCTCTTATTAAATTCCAGTATTTAGTTTCTCTAGCATTGAGTATGATTCTTAGTAGTTAATATGAGACTGGGACCACCACAACAGCAGGTATTATCAGCCCAAAAGATCTTAAATAATTGTGGCAAATAAAAGGTCTGCTGAAAGCTATAGTGCATTTTACCAAACAATAAAAGTAGGTGTTTTGCAATTATTATCCTTCCTGAAGTATTAATGTTGGTTGTTATATTTGTATGCTTATTTTTATGACCATTTGTTATTTTTGCATTATTATTATTATTGTCATGTCATAGTTATGTACTGCACAGTCTGCCACAGGAAAAAATATGCAGAAAAAATATGCACCTATAGTCCTTGTGTGGTTGATTTTAATTGGCAGCAGGTCAACTATGAAAAATGTCTTCCTCAGTCTGTATTTCTCCCTGCCTATGACCTCTAGTTTTTTAAACACAATGTATGCAGGAATTTCAGAATTAACAGATCTTGACATTGGCTCTCCTTTATGTATTATTTCTTGCAGCATTCTGACAGAATTAACAGATCTTGACATTGGCTCTCCTTTATGTATTATTTCTTGCAGCATTCGTGTTTGTCATCGCCTCTGTTAAAAGTTTTTTTTTTTTGCCTAAATAGTACTGACAGTTTAAAGCTAACAAGCATCTTTCGTTAACGTTCATTTATGTCTACTAATTAGCATCTTGAGTTGTGTCCCTTCATTTACATCCAAGAATAACAATCATTCTGAGTTGATTCCCTTCATTAAACATCCCCAGTTGATTCCCTTCATTTATCTCAGGGGTTAATGAGTTGAGATTTTTCCCTGCATATACATGAACATTTGTCATTAATACAGTTTATGTTTTATTTTATTTTTTATTTTTTCCTGTGGCTGACTGTGTTTATATATTGATGTGGGCATATTTTTTTTGGTACCTGTTTATTTCTGTTGATTTATTCTATAGTCAGTTTGCTTTCACCTGACAGAGATTCATAACCTCTAGCTTGGATTATGGCCAAGTGTAGTCAGACTGGAGTTGGAGTTAATTTGAATGGTAACCAAGGAGTCTCATCCCTACTTCATCACCAAGGCTTATCAAATTTTATGTAGCCACAGAGATTGATAACCTCTTGACCTGGATTATGGCCAAGTGTAGTCAGACTTGAGAGTTAATTTGAGTAATAACCAAGGAGACTCATCCCTACTCATCACTAAAGCCTGTTGAATTTTATACACCAGTGACAGTACTGAAGTTATAAATGTTGCCTTGTTTTGTCAGATGAAAATAAACTGGCTACAGTTATGTGTTGAATTGTAGTATGTTCTTTGTAAAACTTTGGGAAAATGTTCCCTTGTCATTCCAGGTGTTTGAAATTTTATAACTATATGGAAAGATCCTAAGGCACCCGGGTCAGTGGACTGAAATATTTTGATATACTGTTTCATACCACACATTCATTTGCCATATTTTCCTCAGCATGTGCTAGAACTAATTTGCCTGTCAGGTCCCAATCACCTATTAACCCGTGGCATCTTGGAAAACAGCAATATCATATGTTGAGGAGATTATTTTATGCATTATGCAATATTAAGTTTGGCAGACTATGTTATATAAATATCGTAAGCTCTCCAGCATCAAAGCCAATTGTGAATGAGTGTCAAAGTAATTTCAGTGGGATTGCAGTTGGCTAGTTTCTCCCTCTTTGGGGTTTCCTCTTTGCTTTATGGACCCTATACATTTCATCCATGTGTAGAAATAAAATAAGTAGGGCAGTAATGACTGCTTGAATAAGAAAGAAAATTGTTACGATGGTGATTGAAAAATAATTGCTTATAGTTGATGATTTCCCACTTAACTAGGCATGATAGTTCCCCCCCCCTTAATGCTTGTTCATTCTTGTTCTTTGCTCCGACCTCAAATATTTCTACCAGGATAGAGAGAGAGAGAGAAAATTGGGAGAGACCCTTTTGTCATAGTGCTTAAAATCATTACAGGCCTCTTACCCTCCCATCACCTGTGTTGACATATATAATCCATAAAAAAATGGTTGGCAGCCACTGCCATTGGCAGGGTGGGGTCAGTTCTGTAATTTGGAATGATATTGGATTCATTTCACAACACAGTTCCATTCATGCTATATTCGTTTACTGTGT
>JAGKTI010009898.1:0-12063 GCA_018397915.1 Birgus latro
GTGTTTGGTGATGCCCTAGGAATATATTGAAAGACATCACTCTTTATGCATTAACCCCTTTAACATAGCTACTCCTGGACGATTTCATTGAGCCTGGAGAGACTTTTCGAATGACAGGGGTTAGATAAAGCCTTCCTTAACTCCTTCACCAGGTGAAGTCTTTCCCAAGTTGAGTGAAATAATTTGGAGGTAGCACAAGTAACTAACATAGGACGTAATCATACTGATAATGTTAAGGGATACGGGTGTTGTTTTATTCCGTAATTAGTTAATTCTGTCACTGACATGAAATCATTTTTGTTGTGTTCTTGCTGCCGCTAGACGATTTTATTCAGATTACGAGAATTCCCTCGTAGTGAGGAAGCCAATAAAGCTTAAATTTAACCCCTCCAGTCCGAAATGCCTTTCCTAAACTTGATGGAATACTTTGTTGACAGCAAGAGTAGAATAAGAGGTCATCGTATTGAAGGGTATAATGGTACAGAAAATCAGGTTACTCTGGTGCATTCAGTTTAACTTGGCCAAGATTTCGAACCATTTGCAACCCAGTTCACATAGCTCAGTGGCGGTATATGACAATACTGTGGATCTATATCATTTCTGTAGCACATTCTTCTTGACTAGTTTCGTAGTCCAGTGTTAATCTATTGTTATAACTCAATATTCAAGACTGAGAGATGCGAATTTCACGCCAAGTGAACAGAAAACGATGAATACTTCTGTCTTCTGCAGTTCTTCAGATGGTATTGGTCAGATTGGAGAGACTTTTCAAACTGTAGCAAATTGATCCAGGGTTCATCAATCAACCCACCAGGGGACGTCTTATTCCATGTTATTCTTTCAGTTTCGACGATTGTATTCAGCTTAGGATACTTTTGCGGACTTGAAGGGTTAGGTATAGCCATAAGAGGCTTCTTCAGTACTAAAAGCTTTCCTTACTTGAATAAAATCGTCTGGTAGCAGCAAAAGTAAAATATAACAGGCGTCACACGGATTCAAAGGGTCTTTCCCTACCACAGGTCCTTCTAAATCCCTTGCATCCGTTGACGTATTCTACATTTTATTCATTATACCTCCACACAAGTGTATTTAGATTAAGAGACTTATTAAACTAATGCTGTTACATTACTTTTTTTTTTTTTTTTAACCCCTTTATTAACAGACGTCTTTTCAAAGCTAAACAGGGTCGTCAGGTGGTACCAAGAAAAAATAAACAATTACTAATCTAACTGAATCTGAAAACCTTTAAAAAATTGCCTGGTGATAGGAATAGCAAAATACGATAATAGACAAGAGGTTAAACCTTATTTATTTATCTGTTTATCCATTTTTACGATAAATCCTTCACAAGCTAAATGAAATTCTCCAGTGGTAGCAAGAATGCTAAGAAATATAATATATTGTTCAAAGGGTAAATTGAGGAAGTTTATATCTCCTTGCAAGATATGTTTTTTCCCCTGAGATATTTCCCCTAAAATATTTGTCATTAGCACTAGCTAATAACTTTTTCATAACGTCAGCCAGATTCACATGCAGCCATTTGAGTGGTCACTAACACATAAACAGTTGCTGCTAAAATCAGAGACATGATATAATTTGCATTAGATTTTTGAAAATCTCACTGTTTTAGACGTATGATATCACGGTTGAAATGTTGCGAAGGTGACGGGAAATCAAGGGACATAATTCAAACATATCTTTCAGATTGGCACACATTGCTTGGCTGCACAAACTATATATACAACACTTCAAATAACCAGACTTATTTTTTCCTCTATAGTTATAACTACCACAAAACGAGTCTCATCAGCTGGTTTAGCTCTTACGGAATATATGATTTAACCTCTGGTTGGTTAGAGGCTTCCCAGGACGTAATAAATCGCCTGGCGTTAACAAGAATTGGTTACAAAGTACGTTCTTCACGAGGCAGGAGTTAATCAAGATTATCAGAGATTTCCTAGCTCTGCACCTGACAGATTACTTTGTTTATTTACTTCGTATAAAAGAGAATAATCACCACGCAACCCGGCATTCAGTTATCCTGTGACAAGAGAATTTTTTTTATCAGTCACATGGGTTAGCTTTCCGTTATGTATAATATTCTTTAATTTTTAACATAGTTCCGTATCATACATCAATTTTATATTGTGAGATGTTCTCAAACTTCTGACTCCAAATCACTTTCTAAGAGGAATCGCTTTTTTTTTTTTTTTTTTTTTTAATTACTAGTCATCATACTACTGCGTTGTTCACTGACAGTGGATATAGATACCCATCAACCCGTTTATCAAAATTTTGGTCATGAATTGAAATTCTTGATCTCTCTCCAAGCTCAATAAAACATATATCATTCTTATATTCTTTTGCATGACGCACAGTCTCACGTAAAGATCAGTGTACCTGTTACTAGTTAACTGTCTTTGTACTCCTTCGCAATCTCAGTGCCTAAGACATCAAAGGAGCGACAAAGGTATATGTTTACTTTCTGTACATTATCCTTGGCTGAGATAAATAAGGAAGCTGGGACACAAGGATAAGCCTCTTTCCTCTGTATTCCCTTCCACATTCCTTGGCTGAGACAGAGAAATATTGATAAAATAACATTTCTACTTTCCTTCGCACTCCTTTACACCCTCCATCATTGAGACAGAAAGGGAAGGGCTGACAAAAATATAAATCTGCTTTGATTTGTGCTTCTTTAACTCCCTTTGGTTAAAACGGATCAATAAGTTGTTACAAATAGACAAGTCTGCTTTCTTTTGACTTGCTTCTCGTCCCCTTTGGTTGAGACAAACAAGGGCGGGGTAATAGAAGAATAGGTCTACTTCCTTTTCTGCTCCTCTAAACTCCCCTCAGTTAAAACAGATAAGGAAGGTGTGACGCTAAGAGACGTCTACTTTCCTCTGTACTCTTGGCTGAAACAAACAGGGTGGAAGTAAGATATATATCAACGTTAAGGGGATTATATTGTTCTCCAGGCGAAAATTGCTGCAGCAAAATTTTCTTTCACCCCATTGCCTTCTTCCCCTCTCTGTCAGTTTCCACTTACTTCCATTGTTTATATACTCTTCTTTGCCTTCACTGACTCATAATTCTTTCCTTTCTTTTAGCTTACAGTATTTATTAATTTCCTTTCTTTTCCGTCTACCTTTTTAGACAGTGGTCTCTCATTACTTGCCTGTTTAAACATTTCTCTATATAATCTTTACTTTCACTATATTATTCGTTTCTTTCATTATAGAACATATATTAATAACCATTCTAGTTCATTTCTATCGAGCTTCACTCTCCTTACATTCACTGGTTTCATTATTTTTGATCTTCATTAATTTTTCATTTTATTTACCTGCATTAATTGTTCATATGCTTAATTTCTCTTTTTCTTACCTAGATTCTGCAGGTTATTTATCTTTACTTATGGACTTAGTTTTCTGCCCCTTAGCTCGTGTTGAGCTTTACCGTCGTTTTTGTTATTCCAGCTTCTATAATCTTCCCTTTCTTCATCTTTGATTTTACTTTTTCTTTTTAGTTGAAATTATGTTCTTAATCAGATTGCCAATAAGCTCAGTAAAACGAGTGCTTCTATGCCCTCCATCATGATTACCAGAATATTTTACTTTATAGAAACCCTTTGGAATGAAGACGTCAGAAGATAGCCTTCATGAAAATGCTCATTATAGCAGCAGTTTCCCGGCGCATTGCTCCGCTACATATTGAACAAGACTGATACAATCATTACGTTCTTACTAGAAATGAGAGAATAATTACACATCCCTAGTAATGAGATAGCCATTAACATTTAGCTGGAACTCTTATATAAGGTCTTATTCTGGGAAGCTCATGCAACATGCGCTATGGATGAAGAATGCACACTGAGATTTCTGTAGGACATCTCCAGTAATACACAGAGAAGATTTATCCGTACATATGTCTGCAGCATAATGGATTTCCAGTGACATGGTGGGTAAACTGCAAATATCCTAAGTACGTAGGCATACGATGAATTAATGTCCCTGATACGGTATATCCAGTGCATTTAGATCTATAATTCTCTGCTTAATGTATAATTGAATTTCTGTGAGTATACATGCTTCGAGAGAAAATAGTTTATCTCAACTTCCGAAAAATGTGAGGCGAAAGCTGGAGCAAACTGGCCTGCATAACTTGGGGTAAACATCTCTTGATTTAGTTGGTTGTTTTTGTATTGTGTGCGGAATACCTGTCTGCTTGAAAATGATTAACTGAAGCAAAGGTAGTTCGGTGTCATCGTGATGGGGTCCGAAAATGTAGTGTAAAAGAGACATGTACTATGCTAGGCAGCCTATTTATATACATCCGGTTGTAATCTGCATAATTATGTCGTCATGAATTTCAGAGACAGTGGTTGGGGCCTGGAGAAAGAAAGCAGATATAACTTACATATTGTGCACAAAATTAAGTACTGGATCATGCATGATTGTAATAAATACTTTGTAGGTAAACCATGCCGTTGCTACTAACCCACTTTCGTCCTCTATAACTAAACCTAAATAATTTTGTTAAACTGAGGAAGTGCAAGCCAGTGGAGAGGTAAGATTAATTTCAACCTGGTCGTTGATGTAGACCTACACAGATATTAGATGTGCCTATTGCCAACTCCCCCCCTTGTGTGTTCAGGTAGGTTGTTCATTAGCTTGTTAACACGTGTGTGATTTCGCAAATAACCGTCATGACTGTCCTATAACAATGTTAATGATTAAAGATTACATTATGAGCAGTATACTTTGGAAATATATTTGCCTCTACGAATCTACTCATAAAATAAAGGTCTGCAGATGCCTAACACAAAGAGGCCGTGCGATAATATGGAGGCTTTTAGGCGTCTACTGTCCAACATATAGAAGAAAAAACGAGTTATTCACAAGCATTTCATTATCTGTGAACGAAAGACGCTCTATACAATATATTGCAGACCTCTATATCTTTTATTCTTACAGTCAAATCGTGTAACAAAACGAGCTGTCAATATATAGAATTTTAGGTATAGATTAGGTAGATTAAAAATGAGGTGATGAGATAAGATAAGAAGTATCTGAGAGGCGGAGCTTCGTGGAAAGAGGGATGGTTAACAGGAACAAATAGGATTGCCTTAAAGAACTGTATGGCTAGGCCACCTCCCCCTGGATGTAGCGTCAGGCAATGTAGAGAGATTAGCTCGTGGGATGTTCGCTTATAGTTTTTGCCATATATCTTAAACAAATATCATTAAAGTAAGTATAGTTTCTATGTTTTCAAATATTCATCATTTTTTTTACTGAATAAAAAGAAAGCCGTCTAGTTTTAAATAACATAGATCGGTGAGTTCATTCCAACCAAAGTAGAGATGGAGATACCTTTAAAACTTAATGACTGTTATAATTTCCCTCCGCTGAGTAATATCGACTGGTGTTAGGCACAATAAAATAAGCAAGCAAGTCCGTGTGTGCCAAAGGGTTAACGGTGTTCTGTGACAGAGGATCCGGGCAGCCAGCAATCAAGTCCTCGCCCAAATGTCGAGATACATCCCCCGGCGCCACACCTCTCCTTGGCTGAAGTAGGGAAGGGCTGGCAGATATTGAAAATGCCAATGGTATCTGTTAGCTTCAAGTACATATAGAGGAAAGGGGTGAAAAATGGAGTTTAGAGTAGCAGATTTTAATAATGCCGCTGGTGTTTGTTAGCTTCAGTTCAGATAAAGGTGATGGAAGGAGTTTAAATTGGGAAAAATAGAGAAAGCCTATGATACCTATTAGCCTGAAATACGTGAAGACAAAAGGGCTGAAAAGCAGCAGCTTAGATTTAAAAGCAATATTACTGGAGGAACAAGACCAATAGTACAAAGAGAGTTACCTTATACTTCGGCAGCCATCATTAGAGATCTGATTGTATTCACCAAAATCTTAAGTACAAACAGTAGTGCGGTATTATATTTTTCCATTATGATTATGTGCAGATTGATTCCAAGGTTGCTTAGATCGGTTATAATTTTCAGGTATGATAGAGGCTTTCTGTATCTATAAGCTGTTAAGATCTTGGTGGAAAACACAGGCAAATACGTGACAGTACTAAAAATTCCAAGATAATGTATCTCCGATAATGGCAAAAATGGTTTCCAAAATGTAGTGATAAGTTTTACGGTAATGAGTTCCATCATACTCAAAACAGGATCCATTTATCTTCCAATCCGAGAGATCATTCTGATTATATTTCTGCTGTTGCCAGATGATTTTCTCAGCTTACGAAGTGTTTCCAAGTAGTGGAGGGATAAACAGATGCTATATTTAATCCTTGCAATTCGAAACGTCTTTCCTAAGGTGAAGAAATCCTCTGGAGATACCATAAATATAATGAAAAATACGCCATCGGAATGAAGGCTTCATTCATAGGAAAAAACTGGACAAAAATAGCACTGTCGAAGTCAGAAAAGAGAACCTCATCCCATTATGTGTAAGTTAATTAAACCATAGAATTTCAGTTAGGTACATTATTTTCTATTATATATTCCCTCAGAATACGTAGAGGTCAGTTTAGGGTGCAAGATACTTCTAAAAGAGTTGTGATAGTCTCAGGAAGTACTGAAGTAATTTGTTTCGCATAAATACAGTGGAAAAAATTATAAATATCTATAATGACGTGCATTTATTTATTTACTTATTATTGTGGAATTTTACCTCTTATGCTGATCTGTCTATACAATTGAATAGACAACACCGTACTGCAGAGATAAACCCTTGTGCCGCGTAGGGCTTCTTTCAGCTTAATTAAACCCGCTATCGTCAGCTAAAAATAAATAACTAAGTAAATATCTAAATTAGCCAAACGCGGTGAAGAAGGTCAAGGGCTAAAACTGGCCTAGTGTTAGTAAGGCAGAGTTAGGATGAGTGACAGAAACCACTACGTTCTGGGGGCAAAAATTCCTTCCCTAGTATTGTCGTCATAAAATTTTCTTGCACCCAACAGTGGTCTTCCTCCCCCTCCGTTTTTCTCCTTGCAGCTTCCTTATTTTTATTCTCCCCTTCCCGCATTTCTCCCTCTAACTTCTCTATTTATATTTTTCCTTTTGCTTTTCTCCTTGCAACTTCCTTATTTTTATTCTCCCCTTCCGTTTTTATCCTAGCATGTCCTTATTTTTACTCTCCCCTTCTGTTTCTTCCTCTTGCAACGTCCTTATTTTTATTCTTCCCTTCCCTATTTCTCCTAACAACGTCTTCATTTTTAAACTCTCCTTCCGCATACCTCCCTGTAGCTCCTTATTTTTATTTTTGTAACTTCCATGTTTACTTTTCTCCGTCTAATTCTCTTATCTTCAATTTTGGGGACCGCGAGTCTTATTTTCTTATTGTTTTGTCTTTCTCCATTTATTTCCCCCTTGCAGTCTCCTTTCTAATTTTTCTCCATCAAACTTTCCACTTAAAATAAACCCTTCATGCTACCTCACATTCACTTTTGCAGATTTCTTCTTCCCTCTCCCCCCTTCCCTATTTTCCTCTGAACAAACACTTAGCTCATTCTTACCTTTGCCATTTTTCTTCTTAATTTTTATATTTCTTCTTCACCTCCATTTTTTCTTGCTTACCGGTACCTCCTTCCTCCTCTTTATTTACCATCTTCATTGTCCTCCTTGCAAATTACTTCCTTCTTTCCTGCTCACAACTTCCTTTCCACGTACTTTTCTTACTCTCATTCTCTCCTTCACCAACCATCCATATTTTCCTTCGTGCAACCACCTTCCTCGTTTTTTTTTTTTTACTTCTTACTTCTAGCCTCGTCATATTTCCTAAATCGTTTTCCCTAGTTTTTCCTTAGTGAAACAACATCCATTCTCACTTTCTTTGTCGAGGTCTCTTTCCCAGCTAGGTGCTTTGTATCCATTTTCCTCATTTTACTCTCTTGCAAATTCCTTCTCCGATGGCGACCCCTTCTCAACCAAACAAGGCATGCGAATAATAACAGTTTTACTCGTTTATTAATAACTAACATTATCTCGCAGTGGCAAGTAAATAGTGTGTAACTATTGTCATCATTGAGAAGCTGTGAACAATAAAAAATGAATTTTAACATATCCTTGGAGTGTCTATGAAAGTTTTTTGGCCACGTGCGGAAAGACGTGGTACGAGCTGTAATTAAAGAAGTAGATGGAGATCGTTTGGTTCAAGCTGTTTCTCATTAGACCAGGCTTCAGGTAAAAGACATGTAACAGGAACATGAAAATATTAATAACCCTACGGATGGCTGTTTAGTAATACACTATTATAACAGTTATGCTACTAATTCCTAAACTAACATCCACTGGGGGTGTACACGTATTGCTGATTATCTATAACGAAATTAAAAAGGGCTACAAAAATGAATGTAATTTTCATATTATATCTTCTGCATAAGTTTAATTTTCGTTATTTGTATTCCTTCTCTTCATGGACCATATCCATTCATTTTATATCAAGAATATGCATGGAGTGATATAATTTCCACACTACTGTCTAGCTGGAATAAGGTGGATCAGATGTAACTGTTATCAGATTAAGCAAAAGTAATTCTGTATTACTGGTTATTTCCTTCTTTGTGAAGGAGGGTGGTAAGCACTGTGTTTAATTTTCACACTGTATTAAAATATTAGATATCCTTGCATTATATGAAAAGTATCAAGATGACAATGATGTGGTAAAGACAAAGTAATTATTTTCATTAATATTATGAAATACAGAAAATAGAAAATAATAAATTAAATGGGAAAGTGAAGAGAGAAAAGCCATGAATGACACGGAAAGATTGAGTGCAAGAGTGCGTAATGGAAGGCAGGATGCTAGATGTGACTGGCGAGGGTAACGATGAGTGGTGATGGAGGAGCTTGGAGGCAATTTAATCGAAGCAACCCTAGATGAGCTCTAGGATTAGGTCTGAGGCTCTAGAGATGTAGATTGGCATCAGAAAAATTCTAAACTCTCATACACAAACCATACCCTTGTGAAACAGCTGAAGGTTCGCATGCTGTTGTGCTAAATTTTTGTCCTGGCTGTAGGATATAAAGCACTTCTTAACTAGTTTTTTCATACACACCTTTCAGTGATCTCATAAAATGAAGATTAAATCACAAAGAAAAAGGAATTCTGTTTCTCTCAAGTTTCACACTGAGACGCGGCACGAAAGTTAATGGATTCTGTGATGAACAAATGTAAGATATGTGTTTCAGGTTAATTCACTCAGATGAAAATGGTTGATCTTGCTGCTAAGGAGTACAAATCTGCATGGTCTATTTCTGTTTCAACACTTTGAATTTTGGCTTGTTTTCATAGATAATTTTGATTGGTTGTTTGTTGAGCGTCATGTCAGCTGCATATCAGTTTTATTTTACGAAACGTTGCAGAAATGTAGGTCAAGATAATGTTGATGAGGTGTTCACGTACACGTTACCAGAAACATTTGCAGTATTCGCTGTACCCTTTTTTTTTTTTTTTTTTTTTTTTTTTAAGGCAGTCATGACCTTTGAGTGGGAAGAGCTTTGAAATAATTCGCAGAGCTAAATTTCAGTTTATTTGGCGGTGATGGCAGTTTTGTGATTTTGGTCCGTGTGTCATACTGCAGCTAAAGAAAAAAAAAATAAGGGAACACAGAGAGAAGAATTATACTGCCCGTAGCCAAAATATTCTGTAAGTCCCATATGTGTATTTTTGGGAGAGTGGAGTGAGGGATAGGCAAGTTTTTGATTTAACAAAGTCCTGACAATTCAAGCATCACCAAAGCCTACTTCTGGTATTACATTAACTTCATGTCCGCAAGGTTTGTCATAATCTACATTTAACGTTAATCTCTGCTGCATTTAATCATGTAGAAGTTAGTACAGATTTCCTTAAAGCTGTAGATATCAACAGTTTCCTAACGTCGGGGAATGTAAAGAGGTGAGAGATATTACGAAATGGATGAGAACAGTTTCTTACAATGCCATTATATGACTAAAAATTTCCTTCCACACTGCTCTCTACGCCTATCCAAAACTTTCTTTTCACAGCTGAGATTTTATTTACTCAGTAGCTTTACTTTTCGTATTCCTTCTTTTCTCAGACATCAATTTATGTAACTTGGTAACCCTTCTCCGCCAGCACAACCTCCTTATTGAACAAATAAAAACCATGGAATGCTATACATTTTTCAAACTGTTCTTGCATTACACAAATTAGTTAAAGGTGAATGATGAATTCAAATAACTGAAGAAAAATTCAGTCTAAATATATACAATAAAATATTCATAGAAAACATAATTATCCACTAATTCAGTACGAAGGTAAGAAAAACTTTTGGTGTGAAGAAGACAATGAGGATGGTGATGGAAATTATTGTTGGTAGGATTCTGTTGACAGATGTTTCGGATTGAAAGGATTTTTAAATTAATAATAATGAATAAATCCAGCGTACTCTGTATCTGATAAGCCATCAGTCTCTTCTTACAACCAAGGCATGCGTAAGTAAAAAGCATACAAAAACTCCCTGCATAATTGTTAATCCGAACTGATGCTTTTGTCACAGAATTGTTGTTATCAGTAAAATTTTATCATGATCACCACTTGTAATGTACTGAGGGAATTAACATGGAGTACCGTATATTAGTTACTTATATATCCCGACGTGGCATCTTTGAGAGGGATGACCTCGATAATAAGATCTCCAGATATTTCCGTCTGTACTCATTAACGACCCCTCCTCCCACGACACACCACCCTTCCTCATATTCCCTCCAGCCTTGTCGCTCCACCTTGTTATTGGTCTAATGTAACTTATCATTTCATGTGACCAGGGATGAGCCCACTGGGGAGGCGTGAGGGTCCTTCCCCCCAACAACTGAGCTCATGTTTACTCTAGTTACTCAAAACAGTATGCATATGCCACAGAAATTTTCAGAAACGACTGAATACATACTTGGTCGGTTTCGTCATAGCATCGTGCTCCTAGCAATTAGTGAACATATACTTGGTCTAAATGAATATAGCAAAGTACTGTTGCCATTCCTGAGCAGTCTTGGCTGAATATCCTCTTGTGTCACCGGAAAAACAATGCTTTTTGTCTATGTAAAATATATCTTTTCATTTACATACATGAACTGTCTCTTCGTATGTAACTAAGCAATTGCAATTACAATGAGGTTAAATTCATACAGTTAATACAGTAGAGAGAGAGAGAGAGAGAGAGAGAGAGAGAGAGAGAGAGAGAGAGAGAGAGAGAGAGAGAGAATAATGTTTGTGACTTTTTACTTAATCGTAGCGTTTGTGTGTGTTTGTGTCTGTGTGTGTGTGTGTGTTTATGAGATTAAAATTGGAAGTGGCTTTGATTCTGAAGTAGCTATGCCTCTTTTTACGTTCATTACTTAAATCAAACCTCCGTTGGAAATTCATATCATAGACTGGATATATATAAAGCAAAACTAGACATTTAAGTTGAGGTCGGTGAAATATCTTAAGACACACCACCATCAACTCTCGTACATAACAAAATCTGTACTTTGTCACTTCCCAACAAATAAAATATTAATATGAAAATAAATCTGAAGAATGAAAGTAATGATGAGATAAAAATTGGAGGAGGAGGACCTATTTCTTCCCCTTGGTTTTTTCTGTCATAAATGAACTCCTTTAGCCAGAAAAAAAAAATCATAAGTTATCCGTGGGAAGTAATAACGCTAGGAACAGTGACGACAATGATGCCTAAGGGGGGGGAGGAAAATTTTGAAGAGCATAATTACTTTGAATATATTCCTTATTTTTTTTTTTTTAAGCTTTGATAATTATTCAGCTTCGTCGGTGTCAGACGTTCATATCCCTTTTTTTTTTTTTTTTTTCTAAGATGGAGAGGGGGAGGGTGCAAATTTTATACTAAGAAAAAAAATCATACATTCAGGCTGCTCAGTTTCGGCGCTTACAGGCAGTGTTAGCAGTTCATACGAGCTAACACGAAACTGCGTTAAGTTAATGAGCTAATGCTAAATAACCTTCAACTGTAAAACGGTTTGGAATTTTACTTAATTGTTTCGGAACCTATTAAGGATTTAACCCCCAC